>JASDQU010290210.1:0-14331 GCA_032191745.1 Picea mariana | reverse complement strand
CTTGAACATTTAAGTGGGGTAAAAGGAGGTTGCCCCCTCGAAGAGGCTTATTATCTGAAATTATCTCTTTTTCAAGGCGTTGAGTACTTTTCCTGAGGTTTTTCTATGCTATATTGAAGTTTGGTTCTTAACAACTCTCCTAGGCTGTAAGTCAGAGATGCCTGCTAACTTAATATTTTTGGAAACTATTTTCTCAATAATAGGTATGGGTTTGGATCAAGATGAATATCTTAACCTCTGGATTGTATTCTCAAGATAGTCTTAACTATATTCATGCAACACAAGGCCTTCAAGAGCTATTGTCAGATAGGTTTGTATAACAAATGGATAAGAAAACTAATCAGTTAACCAAAACATACATAAACCATATATATGATGGGTCAACAAACTAGCAAAGATGCTTGTGATTCTTGCTTAACAATCAAAAGTAAGATGACAGTTACCATAGGATCATTAAACAGAGACAAAAGAACTAATTCTACTCATAAGCATAGACAAAGATGAAATAAGGTCTGACAGTAACAAATGAAAGAAGCTTGAAGGCTGATATATTAAAGAAAGTGTCTTTCATACAAAATAGTAGCATATAGAACTCAAAATCGAACCTTTAGTTCATCTTCTATCTTTAGCTTTATAGCTTTACAATGCAGTTTTGAGATCCTAAAAGCATGAATCAGATATGCTAAAGATAGAAAGTCAAAATTCAGTTTGCAAAAGATAGGGAATGATCCCCAAAATGAGGTCAATCCCACATTTCATGGTCTTCATATCTTGTAGAGTCATTGTGTAGTGCAGAATAGCCTTCCAAGGATGAATGATGACTCTTCCAAGAGATACAATTCGAATTTGTTGAGATGTGCAAAAAATCCAATCAAAATAGGTGCCAAAATCAACTTGGATATCCTTTCTAATCCTTATGCACCAAAAATGGATCTTGAAATTGAATATATAATTCATCATCCATCCATCATGAGTGTTTTCAAATGATTTGGATAAGAAAAACCTCGATCTATGCAAAAATTCGATCATTCTGGCAGTGACAGGCTTTCGGTGGTTAACATAGAAGACTTATCGGTGATTTAACTACCGAAAGCTCTGCTTTCGATGGTTAATGAACAGTCATCCTATTCGCCTAAACCACTAAAAACTTGGCTTTGTCAAAACTTCAAAATTTGCAAAAATGATTACCTTTATGCTTCGTTGAGTGTTCAAGGTCTTTTAGACGATGCAACTCCTCTTCGTGCAGATATTTGAACTTCAACTTGCTGTGTGGAAGACTGTGGTATATCTACCATGGTTGTAGCTAAGTTGGCTAGAGTTTCCAAACCTATTTTCTCCTATGTTGGCGATTGAAAATATTTTAATTTCAGCCTCATAATTCTAAGCTGCCTGTACAGCTTCATGTTCTCCCTTATCAACACCCTGTTCCTGTCTTTGATCTTATCATGCTTTTCTTTGAGGCTTTGGTTCATGTTGAACAGTTTTTCATTTCTTTCAGTCAAGTTTGTATTTTCCTTTTTAATAACTCTTTCTAAGACTTCCATTTCATAGACTTGTTGTAGGAGTTTATTGATTTTTCGTGCCTTAGATGCTTTAGGCTTGCTTGAAGAAGTTTTTGCCAATGGTGGACTGTGTGCCTCTGGGGGAGTTGGTGAGGGTAAGTTGGAGCAATCATCTATAACTTGTCCAGCCTGTACATTACCTTGTGTCTCTACTAACTCCTATTCTAGCTCCGAGTCACTATATGGTAAGTTTAAAAGGTTACCTTCCTTCAGCAAGGTCCTTGGTCTGTTCACCCTCAAACTGTAGCTTTCTTTTGGTTCTTTTTCTTTTAACAGAGGATGATTCTATCGGATCTCTTGGTGGTGAGATACCCTTCCGTTTTCTATGACTTCTTTTACGAGTAATGGTCTTCTTAGTGGCAGCTTTTTTACCCTTCTCCTCCTATTTCCAATCAGTCTGGAATTCATTCCAGAAGAGGAAGTAGTTCCAATCTACCTGCCTTTTCTTCAATGACTCTTTGACAATGAGAGTAATGAGTCCTTGATGAGACAATCTACTTGCCACCTTAGTGGGCTTGGCCTTGACTTGCCTAGCCATTTTTGTGAGGGCTTTGTGCAAGTAAAATGATAAATTGATGGGAGATCTCCCTATGAAGTAATTTAAAAGTTTGAAGTGGTAGAACATGACTCTGTTGTATCTACCTTCACAGGTGATATAGACAAAAAATGCCTTCAGGAGAGATTGCCACTTAGGTTCCAGATAAGACATTGGTATGTCTTTTTTCCATGTAAGATCTTTGTGCAGAGGCTGTAGGTAGGATCTAAATTCGATGTTTGAAGGTACAGTTGATTTGAACCAACAATCGCCTATTCTGGGGAGACCAGTGAACTCAGCTATGGCTACCTCATCAACCACAAACTGTTCCTTTCCCACTGTTGTTGTTCTTCCATCATATGAGATAGCAAAGGTTTCGGACACCTGTTGGTGAAAATCTGCCAATTTTTCACAATATGTATAGACTCCAGTTTTCTTGAAGAACTCAGCCACCTCAGGGTGTGCCTCAAGGTACCAAACTCCATCCAATTCAGCCCTTAGAACTGGTCCTACTTTAGGCATTTAGTAAATGCTGACTGTACCTGCGATTTAGGAAAAAATTTGTGCCGAGGAGACAAAGACTCTATGATTTAGGGTGACAGGGAGTATGACTCAGAGAAAAATAAATGAGAAAGGGTGACTCAGAGTTCTGGTCTCAAAGCTCAATCACTAACTGAATTTAGGCAACAGAATGACTGAAAACATGCCGAAAATTTCGAGTTTCAGTGAGATGTACATTTAAATTGAAACAGTATGGGCTTTGAACTACCTGATGACTCGACTTGGCTTGATGGTATGACAATTGGCTTGATAACGATCTGTTGAACTCGAACTGCACTCGACAATCACCACAAAAAATGGGATTATGATCTCTGGATATGCGTTTGCTTGATGAAATCACGGGCTCAAGATTGTCACAACGAATCCCGGATTCGAATTGATAATAAATGGAGATCAAGTCAAAGATTAATCGGGGTCATAATGGATCTGTGTCCTCGTGACTGGAGATAGTGAGGGGCTACGTGACTAATCATTTATGTTAGTCGAGAAACACGCATGAGTTTCTGTGTCTTTTCCGAGCCTTAATTTTGAAATGACAAATGCAGTTTAAAAGGACAACAGGGTATCAATCTTCGGATAGCTACAACAAAAACATGCATACCTTACCACCTCCATGGATTTTTGGCGGTTATATCTTCATCATTGCGCCAATTGACAACTAGCTTGTGCGAAAGCATGGGCTTTTCATTTTTCCCGTTGAAATATTTTTGGTAGTTAAATGAGCTTTTGCTTTTCCCTCTTAACTACCAAGAACGAAGGCTTTCGGTGGTTAATGAGCGTGTTTCAGGCTCGCCTAAACCACCGAAACCTGAGATTCTGTCTTTTGCTTGACCAAACCAAATCAAAAGTTCTTTCTAAGTTTATTGACAGAAAATAGACTCTCTAACCTACCTACAAAAATTTAGAAATAAATTTTGGACCACAATCTATCACCTAAAAAGCAAAATCTCCACCAATATATTTGAGGAGATAACATGTGGAATAGATGTCGGGGGGATTTCTTGTTTTGTAGTGTCCCCTGCTCCTTTTTCTTTTTGTCCTGGGGAAATGTCCTTTTGTGTTTCCTATGTATTCTTCTTCGATGCACTCCCCTTCTTCTGTTGCGTCGAATTCTAACTGATTTTCCCCGACTTCGTTGACTTTTTGGGGACAACAGTGCCTACCTCTGTACCCTTAGGCACTTCTTGCATCAAGACTGGGATCCTCTAGTTTTTGTGCCAATCCTTCATTTCCATTTCTATTTCATCCTCAATGATGCAGTATATCAGTTGTAGTCATTCCTTTCCTAGATCCATGCATGCTTGGATCCACATGTTGTGACTTGTCGCCCTGAATTTGACTATGTCCCGATATTGTACGACCACATCTGGAGTAATCCTCCAAGTGTTCGCAATGCTTTCATGTATCTCACTGAGATACCTGGAAAAGGTACCTGTGTTATCTATTCTATGCTTGGGGTCCGAATTACTCCCCAATGATGTGTACACCACTACGTGACATCGACCTATCCGATCACAAAAATGAGAGTACGGGGACTCCCTCCACCCCATCAGTGCGATCAAAATGAGTAACCACGAGTAGTGGAACTCTATTCCTAAGTCTTGCGTGTCTTTTAAGTCTTTGAGGAGCAAGTTTAATAGATACGAGGCCCATATAAGTGTAGTTCCATTAGCGCACTACGCTACAGCTGCAACGACCCTGACAGGGACTTCCTCGTTGAGGAATTTCTTGAGCATTTTGTAGGCCATGGGATTGGTGGCCATCCTCGTTGTTGCATCATTGATCCTCTTGATTACGATCCAGTGTGAACCCCTCTCTGTGCCATAAGTTTTCTTCATCTCCTCGGCTAGGTATGTTTCCTTTGTTTTATCATCCTAGTACTGTGCGGGGTTCTCACCCATTGATGGAAGCCCTGTGATGAGTGCAATAAGTTACACATCTATTGAGATGAGTTGTTCCAACCATAAGAATTCTCCATGGAGGACTGCCATCAACTACTTGACGCAGGTGTTTACTTCTTTCCCTCTTCCAAAATGGGGAATTTCAAGCAGATTCGGAATGCATGTGTTGGCCAGGCTAGTTTCCCATGGTTTCAGTTGTAGGATTGGGTCTCCAAAGGGGCATGTCCCTATACTATCCAGGTATACCTCCTGCACAAATTCGGGGAATTTTCTAGCATCGTCCACATTGTGGTCCAAATACTTCAACTTCTCCACACATCCCAGAATTGTCAGCGTGGTTTTCACTCCCTCTGGAATGCACGGTAATACGATGGCTATGTCGGGTTGTCTTCGTGGGGATGACACCATGGGTTGTTTTCCCTTTCTTATTGGAGGCTGACTTGAGGTCCCATCATCCATCTGTCTCTTTTCCATGTCAGGGTCTATTTGGATGATAATTTATTCCACCAGACCCTCCTGCAGTTATGCAGATTCTGCGTTGGGTGGTCTTGGCATTGTAGCCTCTGTATGCACATTGGCTTCGCCATGTGTTCGTTGGGATTCTTAGGCCCTCGTAGGTTGTTGTACGATTCCTGTGTCATCTATAGTGTGACCCTACACACCATTGTGTGGGTCAATTTCCATAGTCATTGTTGTTGGCGGTTGTGTTTCTTCCACCACCGGTGTAGGGCTTGATGGTTACGCCTGTGGTGACGAAATCACGTCCACATCGACGAATTCCTCGGTCTATGCAGTTTTCTGTTCAGCCTCTGTGGTTTCATATGGTACCCTAACACTGCTTCTTATTTTCCTCCTTGCTTGGCTTGGCGCTCCCATCTTCGGTGGTGCCATCGTGGGTATTGGTCAGTGTTTGCTAAATGGGTTCCAAGTGATTCGCACTATGTTCTTCGTCAGTTCGCTTCTTCTCTGCATGCTCTCTATCACTGCAAGTTCGTGTTTTCACAATAAGTCTTATGTTCCCCGTGTTCCCCCTTTATATAGAAAATGTCGTGAAACTTCTTAGAGAAGCTTCCCTAGTGTCATTAATGTAATGATGCTTAATGCCTACATTCCATTTAATTTCATAAATGCCACTAGTTGGCGCCTTTTTGCCATAACCGTCATTTTTTCACTTTTTCTAAACGTTGACCCTTTTTCCAATGCACTGAGTGTATTGAGTGCGTGGCATACTTTTTTGATGTAACCTTTCCTTAGTGTGTAGTGTATCACCCATATGTTGCGTGCGAAAATTATTCCTTTCGTTGCGCTGAGTCCCCTTTCCACTGCACGTTGTATTTTCCAGTATTTTTGTATTTTCTGTCTTTTCTATTTTTGTATTTTGTTTTTTTTGTTTTCCTCCTTTTTGTTTATTTTTCTCATTTTCTCTATCTTAGCTCCTACTAGAATATACTATGTACATGTTTTCTTACTGCGTTGTAAGTTTTAGGTGTATGAGGTTGACTGTCCCTGTACAGTTTCAGTCGACTCTCATTGATCATTCGTTTCAGTTATGTTCCTTCCAAGTCTTTTAATTGTACAAATCCCCCATCTCTGACAGTCTTCACTTCATATGGCCCCAGCCAATGCATTATGAATTTACCAGGATGTTGAAAATATTTGTTGTCAGAGAGAAAGACTAGGTCTCCCTCCTTGAAACTCTTCCTCTTGATATGTCTGTCATGCCAAGATTTGTCCCTTGATTTCTATACTTCTTGATGAAATCATGCTAGAATCGTATCTTCCTCCATCTCCATTAGTTGATTCAACCTCTCCTTCACCGTGCCTCTTTCTGTCATGTTGGTGATTGCTGCTATGCGCAGACTAGGTACCAGAAATTCTAATGGTATTATTGTTTCCTACCCATACACCAATCTGAATGGTGTTTGTCTTGTCATCTTTTTACATGTAGTCATGTATACCCATAGTACTACTGGTATATTCAAATCCCAATCATCCCTGTTGACATTGCAGATCTTTGTCAGAGCATTCTCCAAGATCTTATTGGCGACTTCTACTCTTCAATTTGTTTGAGGATGGTATGGTGTACTCTTTTGATGATAAACTTCAAACTCCTCAGTCATATCCTTGATAGTACTGTTGATAAAGTGAGTACCTTGGTCACTCATCAAAATCCTTAGACAACCAAATCTAGTGATCACTTGCTCAAACAAGAAGTGTGTTGTTTTCTTTGCGCTGAAGTCTTTGACTGGTGCTACTTTTTCCCATCTTGTTAAGTATTGTGTCGCAGTAATGATATATCTTAATCCTGATCTTTTAACTGGTGGGTGGATTGGCTCCACAAAGTCTATTTCCCATTTGTCAAATGCTTTCAAAGTTACTTGTGGTCTTAGGGGCATCTTATCCCTTCTGTTAGGTTTACCAATACTCTGACAGACATCACATCTATGGAAATAGTCCTTAGAATCTTTGTGAATTATTGGCCACCATAGTCCTGTGTGCAATACCTTTTGTGCGGTAGCTTTTCCTGCATAATTTCCTCCAACTATTCCCTCATGAGCTTCTGCTAAAATCCTAGGCCTTTCATGTTCTAGTACACATCTTCTCAAAATTTTGTTTGCGCCCATCTTGTATAAATGTCCTACAATCAGTTGATAGTCTGCATCTCTGACTACCATATTTCTCTTCTGCACAGTGTTAAAATCTTGTGGCTCAATTCCTGTACTCAAGTATTCAATAATATCAACAAAGTATTAATCAACGATTTGGACTGAAAATAATTGCGCATCAGGGAAGTTGTCTTCCAAGGTGGTAGGTTCTTCTCCATTCATTACCCTTGATAGGTGATCAGGTCCTACATTTAGCTTCCCTAGTTTTACTATCACTTCAAAGTCAAATTATTGAAATAACAGTAGTCATCTATAGATCCTCCCCCCAATACTGGCTTGTTGACTAGGAATTTGAGGGTTGAATGATCTGTGAACATCTTAAAGTGTTTTCCCAGTAAGTAATGTCTAAACTTCTGTAGTGCATAGACCATAGCTAGGCCTTCTCTTTCTATATTATTGTAGTTCTTCTTTGATTCTGATAGTTTTTTTCTTGCAAATGCTATAGGATGATCCAAATCCCCTACTCCTAGCTACGCCAAAATTGTTCCAAGTGTTATAGCTGATGCATCTACATGCATATGGAATGTATTTTTCCAATATGGGAATACTAGGATAGGTTTTATTACCATATTTTCCTTTAGGGTGTCCAAACCTTGTTGATAATCCTCATTCCACTGGAATTTAGTATCCTTCTTTAACAGTTTCTCCATTGGCGCAACGATCTGCGCATACCCTTTTATAAATTTATATGTAGTAGCCTGTATGTCCCAATGTTGCTCTCAACTGGAGCACTGATTTTGGTGGTGGTAAATTAATAATGACTGCAATCTTAGCAGGATCCACTAGCAAGCCTTGTTTTCACACTATGTGTCCCAACAATATTCCAAAAGGTGTCCCAATGATGCACTTCTTGATATTCAATGATATTTGACACTACCTGCATCTTTCCAACATCAACCTTAACACTTCCACATGATCTTTTAGTAGGTTGTATACAGTCCAATCATCCAGATATACTTCTAAAAATTGATGTATGAACTCCTTAAGGCAACTATTACTACCCTTGAAAATATAGTTGGTGCATTCTTCAACCCAAAAGGCATGATTGTGTACTGGTAGGATCCCCATTCTGTGGAAAATGTAGTCTTGTACCTGTCTTCTGGAGCTATCTTGATCTGATGGTAACCTGAGAATCCATCTATAAATGAGTAGGCCTCCTAGCCTCCCACATTATCTAATACCTCATCTATGAAAGGGGTGGGAAAAGGGTCATGTAGGAAAGCATCATTCAGTTTCCTCGGGCCTACACAAATCCTTATCACCCCTTGTTTCTTTTATTTCACTACCATAGGGATTATCCATTCTGAATCTTCTATTGGTTCTATAATTCTAGCTTCTAGCATTCTATCAATTTCTTCTTTCACTTTCTGCTTATATATTGGATTCAGTCTATAACGTCTATGTCTGGCATATCTAGATTCAGGTTTGAGAGGTATCTTCATCTCTCCTAGCTATCTTGTTATGCCTTTCATCTCTGTAAATGTTGTTGGGAATAGGTCGTTGTACTCATGAAGTAAATCTGTTATTATTTCCACCATTTGTTCATCCCAGTCTCCAATACTTTCCATTTTAGGTTTATCTGTTGTCCCAATATTAACTTTCTTCACTTTGATAGGTGCAACAAATACTTCTGATTCCAAAGATGGACCCTCCACCTCTCTTTCACCTTCAACTTCTATAATATGAATGTTGCATGGGTCATCTTCCTCTGGTGCTTCTTCTTCCACATGATATCATGACAATAGTTCTTTGATTGTTTTCATGTTCTGTTGTTGATACTCTGTCATGAGTTCAACCTCTGGTTCATCAATAAATATCGCCCTTCTTATTTGTTTGAGTGTTGAATCCATTTTGGGGTTCTCATGTTCAAATGATAATGTTACTATGAAATTATGTTGTAATGTATTCCATTCTGTAGTGCTAGGCTTCTGAAATTCATTTATCAGTAGCTTCTTGACATCTGCAATCGTCCTTGTTGTTCCTGGTGGACTATTTACAACTAAGCTCATGTACCAATCCAGTGTGCGGTCTCTTAGCATGATAGCTAACTATGCAAGTTTTGTATCCTCATCTGTGATATTCTTTTCTTCCCTAATCTTCTCACAGATAAACACATGCTTTTCAGGATCCTCTAATGCTTCTCCCTTGAATTCGGGTAACCAGATGGTCGGATCATGTCCTTCCATTTTGAACGATGATGAACTACAACCTCCACACGGTGTGGATACTTGACTACTACTTCTTGAACTGGCTCCTCCAGTCACTGTTCCTTGATTGAGTGCACTTCCTGATGTCCTTCTTCTACTAAAATTTGGTTGTCTAAACAGTGGTGTTCTTTCTGGTGTATTAGTCGCACATGGGGTTATGGGTTCCACACTCACACTAACATGGATAGGAGTTTTGCCTTTTGTTCCTGCCCTTGGACCTCTTGTCTTCCTTTCATATTTTGCGTGCAGGATTTCCTCAATCTGATCCATATCCGAAGATCCTCTACCTCCTATTCATCACTTTCCAAGCCCTTTCTATTTGCTATGGCTCTCTTCTTATTATTCATATTATATTGGTAGGGTACTCCACTGCAGATTTTTCCAGTTGTTTCCATGATCTGCTTGATTTGATCTTCCTTTATCATGATTGGGTTGAAGGCCTCCTCCTTCTTTCCCTTATCCATCTCTTCCTCCATTTCTCTATCTCTTGTCAGTGCTTCCCCCCTTCCCCCATGCACGCAGGGAAGTTTAGTTGTTTGCTTCCATAGTCATCACACCTTTGTTATACAATAAGATCTTGATTGAAGTATAGAGAGATATGAAATACCTACCTCTAGGTCCTTTTAGGAACTCTTTCTCTCCTACGATGTAAGACTTCACAGTATCTACTGCAAATTCTGTGATAGATCCTGCAACAATACTGTCTAACCAGAAATCAACTGTGCGCATGAATTTGTTTTTAACTTTTTGTAACTGTGTGATCTCCACAGGATTCCACTCGAGCTCCTTGATTTGATTTGTAGGGTGGTTGTATTTCAACCTCAATAGCCACTCCTATAACACATGCAGGAAATCACAAAAAAAGGCCTCATGCAGGTCGCTAAACACATACTTGTCAAGATATTTGTGTGGTGTTAACTTAGGGTTCCTTTTATCCTTTTGTTTAAACACAAGATCCTTTTTTTTCAACCAAATTTCAATCTCTGCCTTCGTTGGATTCCATGGTCTGAACATTCCTTTTTATACCTTCATTCTTTTCACGATTCCTTCACGAATCCCACTCACTCAATCCCATGCAGTTCCAACCGACAATGGAACCATTTGTTGGTTGTTACTCCTTCTCTAAGCACTTCTTGGGCCGAACCAGGTTCAGATATGAACAACTTCCAACAAATCCCTATTAAACTATAAACCAAAAGGCAACACAAGACACAAAGTGTACTGCGCAGTCTCACCCGAGATAGTTCAATGGGTGACTGCAATGCTCAGGTGCTTGCAGTCTAGGAAAGAGTGAGGATTTGAGATTGTATTT
The DNA here is from genome assembly GCA_032191745.1 of Picea mariana. NCBI lineage: Eukaryota > Viridiplantae > Streptophyta > Pinopsida > Pinales > Pinaceae > Picea > Picea mariana. The sequence goes on along the minus strand of JASDQU010290210.1, from coordinate 3,587 downwards.
CATCTTCTTAAGCCTTTATCTGGTGTTTCTTCCTATTATTATTAACATTATTTCATCTGTTAAATATATGCATGCATTCTAACATATCTAACATATAACAAATTTCACATAATTCATCCATTCATAGTCTAACTACTTACAAAATGTAAATATGCAATCAATCACAACATATAACACAGGTGTTACCATGGTTCACGCCCTCCTGGGCTACGTCCACAAAGATCTAGCACTTAGGCTCTTTTATTATGGTTCTGTAACATATGGCGATGTGTGCACTACAATTTCTGATCATACAATCACAAAACAGGTTCCACAATCCCTATGAGGTTGACTAGATCACACCAAGATCCTCATCCTGTGATCTAACCCTCTAGATCTAGTTGCTTGACTCTCCTACAACTCAACAACTTACAAAAAGGCCTCATATCTTATAATAGTTTCCTTTATCGAACATTACAAAACTTAGGAACTCAGACCTAGACCTCCTAGGTACTTATTTATACTGATTTCTAGCTTATCAGTCGTTACAATCTCCTACAAAAACCCTAACCCTAATGTGGTTAGGTTTTCCTGCATGTGCTCCTTGCATGTAGCTTTCCCTCGCACATGTTGCTTTTCCTTCCTGTTGTACTTTTCTAATTTAATCTTTACTTTCCAAAATTGGATTCTTCCTCAAAATTGGCCTGTGCCCAATAGTTGGCCATGCATGTTGAGGATGACTTCGTCATAAGTCTGAGCATTATGGTTCACTTCTTCTTCTTCCCAGATGTATGTGGTATATCTCCAGGGAAAACCAATCTTATTGAAGTGGTCTCTCATAGTATTCTTTGGGTCATGTCTTCTATACCGCTTTTCTTGGAAGGGATAAGATAGCAAAGTATTTACCTCTTCTTGACCTTGTTTGGTGTTCTCGAACAAGTAATTACCAACATACAGTGGCAATGGTGGTCATATTTTCTTTTTCAGTCGATACAACATTCCCCCAACCCCATGTATGATGATCTGGTATGCGACCTCTTGAAGTACAATCTTGTGATGCACGAATTAGGGGAGCAAATGAGGTGGTTTCATTGTGCCATACACTCTTACATATGTGTCATGCTTCATGATATACCAATTTCCAATTCTCTTTATGACTGCTATTTCTTTATTGGTCATGCAAGGAGGAGTGGCGAAGAATATGAATTTATGCAAATGTGCTAGAAAATGCTCTCATATCTTCTAGTATTCCGTGTGATATTTGTGCTCCCAAAGCACTTTACAATACACATTAATTGTCGGTTCGGATGGCTACCAAATTCACCCCATTCTAGGGTACTTATGAGTTGTGCACATGATGTCCAAGAGGTACGAGGGGCGTTGCCCCAAACCCCATCGGCTTTGGTCTACCTCCCAGATCCGAATGCTACGCGTAACTAGGAGGGGCCATACCTAGCCCCCCCTGGGACCCCTCTAGGAAGCGCCCGACGCACACGACACAGAGAAAACTACTAGAGGGATCGTCAGACGTAGTTGTCGAATCTAACACGCCCACACACACACATGCAAAGAATATAACATATACCCAACATTCTCCCACTTATTGTTTTATTTGCATCCAAGGGTCTACAGGATTATATAGTCAACAATCTAGGGCAACAATGCCCATTGTTACTCTACACCGGGATGAATTTTCTGTGCTCATAGACTTTGTCAATGAATCTGCAACATTCTTCAAAGTGTCAACCTTTTTCAGCAACACCTTCTTTTCTTCAACCATGTCTCTTACAAAGTGATACTGAACATCAATATGCTTTGTCTTCGAATGATAAGCTGGGTTCTTTGTCAGGAAGATTGCACTCTCACTGTCACAATCTAATCTAACTGTTTGTTGTACCAACCCAATACCCAAACACAATCTCTGTAACCATACTGCTTCCTTGCTTGCATGAGTGGTTTCCATGTATTCAACTTTTGTAGTTGAGAGTGCCACTATAGTCTGTATTTTGCTCATCAAACTAATTGCTCCTCCAAATAGCTTAAACACATACTCACTTGTAGATCTTCTACAATCCATATCTCTAGCCTAGTCTACATCAACAAAGCCATGTATGTCCACCACTCTGTCCAATCTTGGTCTTCCTTGGTAGCACAATCATTAATTGGTAGTTCCATGCAAATACCTGAAGACCCTCTTTACTGTTGTCCAATGCTCCTTCCCTAGTTATGACATATACATGCTCAAAAATTCTACTGCATGTGCAATTTTTGTTCTAGTACAAACCATTTCATACATCAAACTACCAACTGCACTAGTATACGGAACATGGTACATGTCCTCTTCTTCTTCCTGTGTCTTGGGACACTGATTTGCAGATAAATTTACACCTATAGGAATAGGAACCTTGACCAATTTAATTCTATGCATATTAAACCTTTGCAATATCGTCTCAACATATTTTCTCTTATTCAACCATAGTTTCCTGTTTGCATGATCTCTTTTAATCTCCATTCCCAGAATGAAGTTAGCAGCACCGAGATACTTCATGTCAAAGTTGGAGGATAGTTTCAATTTCGCCTCCTTGATATCATCCATGTTATTTCCTATCAGCAACATGTCATCAACATACAACACTACATAAATGAATTGATTACCAACCTACTTGGGATATACACAGTGATCAACCTTGCTTCTCACAAATCCCAATCCAAGGATGTATGTGTCAAACTTTTGGTACCACATCCTTGTTGATTGCTTCAGACCATATAATGACTTCTTTAGCTTACAGACCAACTCTTTCTTTCCCTTCACTACAAATCCTTCTAGTTGCTTCATGTAAATTTCTTCTTCCAGGTCCCCATGCAGGAATGTTGTCTTGACATCCATCTGTTCCACTTCAAGATCAAAAGCAACAACAATAGATAAAATAAATCTAATAGACATTAACTTGGAAATAGGAGAAAAAATCTCACCAAAGTCAATTCCCTCTACCTGGGAATCACCTTTTTCTATTAGCCGAGCTTTGTATTTCTCCACCTTTCCTTTTGCATTAAGCTTCTTCTTAAACAACCATTTGCTACTAACAGATTTTCTTCCAGCTAAAAATTCAACTATATCCCATGCCTCATTCTTATCCAAGGCATCCATTTCTTCAACCATGGTCTTCTTCCATAGTTTACTATCCTCCGAATTCACTGCTTCCCTGATAGCTCTGGGATCATCATCAATAATAGATAAAGCAAAATCGGAACAGAAATCAGGTGGAATATACCTTTCCGGTTGCCTTCTTTCTTTCACTGATCTCCTTAATACTGGGGTATGAGGTTCTTCTTCTTCTGGTTCATCTTCTTCAGATGATTCAGATTTTGCATCATCCAACTCAAACTCTATTTTATCAGGTTGTTCTGGCCTTGGTAGGAGTTCCTGTTTGGAAACTCTTTTACCTCTTTGAAAACAACATCTCGACTGTAAACAATCTTCTTAATTTCTGGGTTCCAAAGCTTATAACCTTTCACTCCATATTTATAACCAATAAAGATACACTTTTCAGCTTTTTTATCCAGCTTACTCCTATTTTCCTTTGGAACATGTACATAAGCATCACAAC
>JASDQU010290208.1:0-14558 GCA_032191745.1 Picea mariana | reverse complement strand
AATGTTTCGTAATTAAACATATTTTCAATGTATTTTTAAATAAAAAATCGCAATCTCACACAATAATAAATCGTCTACCTTATGTGTTCTATCAATAATCATCGTTGTCGTGGATACGAACATATTCTAACTACTTTACATGAACAATTGAATGTCGTTTTCTCCCAACCAAAATGCTCCATCACCATCGTCCAAATATATTAATTCAATGTTTTTGGATTAATGTAATTAGTATATGCAACATTTTATATTATGATGATAGTGATACTTATGAATTTTCATTGAAATTAAGATTGATATATTGGATATTAAAAGAAATGAAGGTAATGAATTCTATGATTTATTTTTATTTTGTATTTGTATATAAGAAACATTTCTAAATTAACATAGTTTTGATGACCTAAAATGTTAGGAAGGTATATATTATAATATTTAATGTGGATATATGTAAAATATTTTTTCAAGCTAAAAAGTTATTATTTATTATATATAGAAAATGAAGAGGTTACAACATGAGGTTGGGGGACCTACCAAAAAAGGAAACAAAGTCTCTTGATAGCCCATAAATCTCAAAATTTAACATGTCAATGATATCCATTTGTTCTAGTTTGGTAAACTTCAAAGAAGACATTGAATGAAAGTCTATCCTATATATGTTCATGAAACTAAAACCCTTAACAAAAGTTAAATATTGTGAGTGGACCCAAATTAGTCCTTAGAAGAGGAAACAAACTCCCCTTTCTTCACTTCCAACATCAACTTGACCTCATCGTCCTCTGTTGGGGTAACCTTGGAGGGTTGTGTGTCTTTATCCAACTCAACAGGATTGTCATGGGTTCTGGCTGATCCCCAAGAAGAAGCCTATGCTCTCTTTCATTCTCTTGGTTTGTCATCCACCTTCGAGACTTTGATCTTCACCCTAAAATTTCTCACATATTGCATTTTGAGTCATTTTACATGAATATATGACTTTTTCATGCATAAACCTCATCCTTCACTCGATTCCATCACCACATGACCTCAATAGTATTGGAATTAGCTAAGTTAATGCTTGATTTTAACCAAAAGTGCACACAATTGGTGCAGAAAAAGCCCATAAAGTGTGCTACCCCAAAAAACACCACTTAATTGTTTTCTCGCCCATTTAATGTGTCCATGCCTTCTAAATGATGTACTAATAATGTGTGCACCTCATAAAACTCTAATTAATATTATCAAACATTGATCTAGTAATATTTAACCACTACATGGAAGATTATGTCAAAAAGGTTTTCCACCATACACCTATAAATAAAGCTATTGAGGTCACCTATTCACATCATTTCATCCAAGTAAGCTTATATTGTTGGAATACCACCAAAGTATCAAGATCCCTATTCTCTTACCTCATTATTCTAGTTTCTTACCTTCTCTTCTACCCCAGGTTGGAGTTGGAGGACACCAAGGAAGTAAAGGACCCATCCCAAAGAGAGTCTTTAGAGCCCATTTGTCTTTATCAAGCCACTCTAGCAAGTGTTATGTGTAATTTTTCTTCCCATTGGATTAATGCAATTTTCATTATTTTATTTCCTTATTCACATTGAATTATGTTTCTTTTGCATAGTTGGATATCATGTTTCACATGTGTTAGGGTTTTATTCGCACAAACATTACTAGGTTTGATAACTCTAGTCTCATTTCAATTTTTTTTCTTTCTTGATTTGCAACCACCAAGTTAGTGTTTTTTCTCACCCTTGTGACAAAAACCCACCAATATATTAGTGAATCCACTAGGGAATTGATCTATATCTTCTTCCATGGTTGTCAGTGTGCTTTCTAGCCTCGTTGACTTACATTGGTGGGGATTTGTTTTGAAGTTTTATTTTCTTGTATTTTTCATTTTCTATGTAGGTTGTAGTGTCAAAAACCCTTGTTTATGTCTTGGTTCTATTTTGGAAACTTGACTTTCATGTTTCAGACCCAGTGCAATGTTTTTCTCAATATTCTGCACTATCATTGTGCACTTATTGACATCTTCTCAATTACAATTTATTTTGACATGGTTAAATCCATCCATGCATTTATATTAATACACATATATAGTCTTGTTCATGAATAATAACTTAACTCTTCATAAATATAAGCATAAGAGAATTACTCATTCAAATGTGTACATGACCATCAAGGGTGATTATAACTAATTCTTATTAGAAATACCAATACACAACCAATTATGACTAATTTAACATCAATTAAACTCCTTGATAACATCCATAAGACAAATTCATCTCCATAGTCGTCTACAACACCATTGGTGAAAGGTATCTTCACTTTTAAGGATGATAATCCTAATGAACAAGGTTAATATCATTAAACTCATGCATAAACACTATATACACTCTAACATTTATAATTCCAAGAATATATTTTGAATACTACCCATTAACCACAAAATCAACATGTTATCAACCTCCTAGCCAAGCACAACCAAAAAGTAAACTTAAGTATATCATACTCGTGTTTTCTATCCAACCAGGAAACCAACAATCTTGTTCATCTTAAATTAATTATTGTGTCTCCATTCCCACTATGAAATACAATAAATAAATTTTTTCCATGAAATCATTAGGCATGGCTTCATAGTTACAATATGACAAGCAAATCAATTGTTCTTCCAATCACACATGAGAAAACATTTTTCTTATGAAAATAAAAAGAAAACTATTTAACAATATAAGTCATAGAAATGCTTCATTTCTATAGCCTTGACAACAAAATGGGTTGGAGTATACCATTTGAGAACAAGAAAAATGTTTTGGTTATAAGAGAAAAGTCATGTTACAACAATGTAAAACAAGTGTTGCATGGCAGCGTAGTCCTTGCCAGGTTGGAATGGGAATAAATGCATTACTACAACGAGACCGAGCATAGACATGTGGGAAGAAACTTGAAGTACAAGTGGTATCCATGCAGAGGATGACTTGTGGCAGTGTGTCAGAGGCCAGCCACAAGACATTGGGCTGGTAGATGACCCCCAAGGATAATATGTGAACAAGACATTTTTTCCTGGGGTGTGTATAGTTCAAACATGTGGAAAAAAAAACTTGCAGTAAAGGTTCTTGGAAAAAAGGACCAGGAAGCACACAATTTCCTAACATCCAGCATAGTTGAAGGAAAAAAAATTAACATTCCTGAATTAGTTTTCTTTGAAATTTATCAAAAAATAATAATGCCTTGCAATAAAGGTTCCTGGAAAAAAGAACCAGGAATCACACACATTAAACATTCAAACATAATAAACACAATTTCCTGACATCCAACATAGCTGAAGGAATTTTTTTTTAGAATTCCCGAATTAGTTTTCTTTGAAATTTATCCAAAATTAATAATGTTTGTTACATATTTATGGAATCTGTTCCATATTTCTGGAAATTTAAATGCGTTTTTCATATAGACTAGGATTGGGGATCTTGTAGAACATAAAATAAATAAGTACAAGAAATAGGATTGTAGAAAGAAGAAGTGCACGACGGTAGAGAGGGAGACCTGAAAAGAATAAATTGGAAGTTATGAGTCTTTGATTAGAGATTTATGTTTAAAGAGGTAGAATAACTAGATTGATAAAGAAAAACAAGATGTGATCAGTATAGAATTACTATGAAGCCAATGCGTTTTTGTTGTTGTCGTCGATGACCACTGGAAGTGTGCCAACTGGTTGTTTCCCTTTGTCGATGAGATTTTCCATTCTCCGTTGGAACCAATTTTCAATGTAGCTTCTCATGGGGGCCACATTGATTTCATCCCAGATTTCTATGTCAAAAATATCGTTTTCTAATTTCCTTAGATCCACAGAAATACTATGCAGAGCATGTTCACTTTCTTCATTATGTGTCGAATAGTCCACTAGCCAGTTCTCGACCTCATCTTCACCATATTCAAGTATGTCGTAAAACTTTTCTAAAGACAACTCCTTTAAAATATCAAGTTGTTCATTGAATGCTTGTTTGGTCAAGGACAAGGATTTGACTTTTAAGTCTGGGTCTTGAACCTCGTTGGTACTTCCGGCTAAGTCTATTTGGGTCAAGTTTCTAAATAATTCTTCTTTCTCTGATATAGTTGTTCACATGATTCAACAATGAGCTAGAGGTTCTTAACTTTCTTTTTCCAGCATGCTTTAAATTTTTTGATCTGCTTTGGGGAGGGGATATCCTATTGTCTTATTTTCAGATCTGAGTTGTTGATGGCATGGTTGGAAAAAGGGGTCACCATCTGTTCATAGAAACTTTCTTCTTTTTTTTAAATTCGTCTACAAATGTCTTTGCAAGTCATTTTCCCTCTTTCGAAAGGAAGCTATATTTTGTGATGTTTCCCAGGCTTCAGTAATTAGTTGCATTCTTTTCTTGATGTTATTCTCTACATAGGATTTATAGGATGTGAGGAGGCTAGAGGATCCTTTTAACTTGGCTACAGGGGTAGTAGGCATAGTTTTTGCTAAAGGACTGGAAAACACTAGGGTAGCAATGAAAGCCTCGTTGATTGGGTCGTTTAGTCTGGAATTCTCTACTTTAGTTCCTCCAATGGAATCATCAAGAGCATCAGCCATTACGTGGTGAAATCAGAAGATTTGGGATGGTTTCATTTTCCTAAAGTTAATCTTTGTAAGAGATTTTCCTTTCTTATTTGTTACATCTCTCTTTTCAATGATTAAATTTTTGATTGGTTGTCAAAAACAACGCTCTGGAATACAAAGGATTCATCTTCGTAAAAAATGTTGGTTTCAACTATTTCCATTGTGGAAATATGGTGCATTGCGTCCACATGCGAGTCAACTTTCTACAACAAGGCATCCACAAAAGTTTCAAGTTTCATGTGCTCAGTTTCAATTTCAGGTTGTTTTGCCTTCCCTACAATGTTTTTTCTCTTCTTCGTCGGGGGAAGCTTGTGAGAAGTATCAATTTTTCCACGAGGAGGGTTCTTATCTCCTCCTCCGTTTGAATGTTTATGGATTTCTTTCTTACTAGGGTGGGTCGCTGAAGTGATGCTCCATGATGTCGTTCTCTTGGGAGGGCTAGCCAAGGACTGGACACTCTTCTCACTGGATCATTTTCCCTATTGTCTGTGAAACTCAGTTGCGGTTTGCAATGTCTCTATGTTGCAATCGTCAAAAGGAGTGTTGTCATCAATATTTTTGTCTTCGGTCAGGCATTTATGGATAAAAAAGTTTCTAAAGCCAACTGATAGTAAATTTTATCGAAAAATCCCATTAGGGTCAAACTCTTTTAGCCTTTCAACATATTTTAGGTTCAATTTCTTGAAATGGCCTGTGAATTTGTCAATCTTGTTGACATTTCTGCACACGAAGTCCCCGACTTTCCAATGCAGAGGAATGAAATGTTTTTTTCTCTTGTCATGGAAAAAATGCAACCAGTGGTTGTATTTCCTTGCTATTTCTGTAACAAACATCTTGTTCGTGATGTGGCATGGAAGAAAAGAAAAAATTTCATTGGAGCTAAAGATCATTATTACACTGTAATTTTCCTTTTGTTCAAGTGTCCCCTTCCTGTCCAAAAACTTGGTTGCCTGGCCAGAAATCCGAGGAGAATCCTTTCCTAACAATAAATCTTTGAAAACTAAGACAAATCCATTAAAAACCTCATAAAAGAAATGGGAGGCCTTATGCCTCCACAAGGTCTGGTACCAAAATGTTACTGGGTCGAATTCATAGTTTATTTTCTTGGACAGAGACAGTTTGGAAACAGACAACAATGCACTATTGCGAAAATTAAGTAGGATGACATAAAATTTATTTGATTCTTTGAATCATGATAGTTGGGAACAAATTTCAATGGAAATTAGCTTTCCCCAATCGAAAATGAATTGTTCCTTGACTGTGAAGTACAAAATATAAATAACTATATGGGAAATGCTTTCCATGGATTCCTGTCCCGTTATTCTTGTAAACAACCAAGCAATTTCCTAGAATGGATTTCTAAAGGAACTGACCTACAACTTTGTGATATCTTCAGGAACTGTTGTCAGGTCTTTGAGGAACTCGGGTAAGAGGTCCAACCTGTTATCATGTTTTTCTAGGAACTGTTTGAAGTCTTGTCTTCTGAAGGTCAATGTTTGCTCCGACAATATTAACATCTTGCGAAAGACCTGAGGTGACAAAGAAATAGGAGAATGGTCGCAGAGTGGAATAATTCTTTGGCTTGAAATATATTTTTCGACACACCAAGAGACCATCTCCTTACATTAAAAAAACTCAGGGATGCAGTCTACATGAGTGATTATAGAGGTCCAAATCACTTCGTTCCGGGAGGAACATGATGAATAGTAAGAGTATGCCCTGAACCAATGGAAGTTCTCGTCCTCACATACGAATATATTCACTGTATCTCCATAGAACTGGTGTCGAGCTCCTGCCATAATTTTATGAGAATGTTGATTTTCTCAAGACGATGTTTGAAATGAAGAGTTGGAAGGGATAATATAACCCTGCACAAATCTTGGTCCAATGCGTGTGAATGGGAGATCTCCATGAGACTTTCTCTCATTAATGACAATTTCAATGGCTGTTGTGTGATGTGCTGTTAGCATTAAAGAATGGTAATTTCATACATAGAAGTGCAAACATGGAGGGTATGACAATGAGAAATTAAGGATTCAAGATTTCTTGAATGAGCCAACACGACGACCTGTGTTTGAGATGAAAAATCGAAAGGGATAATATAACTCTCCATAGATCTTGGTNAGCATGAAAGGTTACTAATTTCATATTAAGAAAGAGGTACGAAGGTTGAGGGGATGAGAAAGAGCAATTAAGGAGTGTCTAATTATCGAAAGTGGTTAGGCAGGCTTGAAAATAGGTGTTGGTTCTTTAATATTCCTTTCTTACCATCTGAGTTCTTGACCTAGGGTTCATGTCTTTCAAGTTTCCAACAAAGCCTCTAAAACTATTGGCCCTCCTGGTAAACCAGAAGGAAACACAACACACAGAATGCGTTGCGCAGTCTCACCCGAGATAGCTTTAAATGGGTGGCTATAAGACTCAAGTGTTTACAACCTAGGATTGAGTATGAGATAGGATATCGTTACTCAGAGACATTTGCTATAAATTGTGATTGCAATCTACTATTACTTGTGATTATATATTATCTTCCATAGTTTATTCCCTTAACATCACAACCATATTTTATAACAATATAATAACTCATTCATTCATTAAAGACAACAAGTAACTGTTGAAAGAAGACAAATATATACATGCATTCATCATATTACATAGATATTATCATGGTTCACCCCCTCCTGGGCTACGTCCACAAAGATTTGTCTCTTGGATCTTTTATTATGGTAGTTCTGCATCTCCAGCGTCACACGCTTACAATCCTCCTCAGATGGGTAAGATATATATGAGGTGAACTAGATTGCACTAGGCTCCTCAACCTATGATCTCATCCTCAGATCCTCCTTATCTCCTCTCCTCTAGCTAAACAACTTACAAAATAGTTCATAACCATATTACATATCACATCAACTCGTACATATCTATGATGGAACAATACAAAACCAAACTAACAAGAAGGAGTCCCCTATGATACCTACGTATCTATATTTATATATTTCACGCTCTTCAGCTATTTACAATATATTACCAAAACCCTAACCCTATCGATGTTAGGTCTTCCTCCCATGTGCACGTTATGTTCTTCCTTCCAGCTTTTGATTTCCTTGTGCATGCTTTCTTGAATGCGCGCATGTTGTGTTTTCCTCCAACTGTTACTTCAGTTTCTGCATGCTTTCTATCCCCATGATCATCCTTCTTTCCACTTAGACCATCCTTCTTTCCACTTCGTCTTGTTGTCAACAGGACCCCAACACTGACATGTGGCTCGTCCCAAGCCACCTAATCCTTCTGAGCTTCCTCGATCTCCTTGGTGATCATCTAGAACTTTTCCTTGAGCTCCGTTGTTTGTGTTAGTGCCTGTGTGGTCTTCTCCTTCATTGTTCCCACAACCTAGACTGCCACTTCATCGTTTATCAATCTTGCACATTTTTCCAGAGTCTATGCTATCTGTGTCTTAACTACCTCTGCCTATGCGAGTACTTCTACTACCCATTCCTGCAATGGCTCTATTTGAGCCCGACGCTTCTGTTTCTGCGTTTTCATAGTGATAAGTTCTGCCTACATCTTCTTCATCTCTTGGATCCCTTTGACTCGTTCTAGGATTGGTATGGTCTTCTTCTTTTGCTTGATCTCTTGGATCGTTGCATTGATCCTTTTCTCTTTCTTGTCCCACCATTGGACCTATGGATCCTCCTCCAACATTATCCAAAGATGTGTTGCTTTATCGAACAAGTTAGTTGTTGTGCCAACCTGTTCTCTATCTCCTGCAGTTGTGATATTGCTTCCTGCTTCCTTTGCTCCTCCACTTTTAGTGGAGTGGTGGGTATGAGTTGTTCTTGGAGATTCTCGATCTCCTTCTGATATTGCTCGATGGCCTACGCAATCTGATTAATATTTTCTTCTACTGGAAGTTCATTCCCTTGCGTGGTGTTTAGAAGTTTCTAAAAAATTCCTCCTACTTTGTGTTCCAATTCGTTCTTTCATTCTCTTTCCTCCCGAGTTTTGAACTTGGCTTGCTCACAAAATTTTTCCAGCGCCTCCTGCTTCTTTGTTGCTTGTTGTAACTCAACTAAGTCTTTGTGTGTGCGATATTATACCACATGGTCAATGCTAACCTGCAACTTATGTAGTGCCCTTGATGGCATCCACATCAAGACCAATTGGATGTGGTTTAAATCCTTTAAGGGTGTCTTCCCCATGATTGCATACATGTGCAACATGCTAGGTGTGATGTAGACCGTTGTGTTTGTGTGCGGTAATGAGTGGAATGGATCTCATTCTTATACCTCCACTCTTTTGTCATTCTGTGGTGCTAATGGATCTATGCTCTTGCTGCTGCTTGCTATCTTTACTTCCATGAATTTATTAAGGAACTATCCCATTTCTGCCAGCTCCTTTTGCAGTTTATCCCTGTGATGTGTTGCATAGTCGAAGTCCTTTTCTAGACAATACTGGATCATTCTGGTGATCATTTCCCCATTTTCCTCCATGATCGTATAGTCTGTTGATGTTCATTGTGCCTTTTATTTCTTGCGCATGCCTCCTTCCTGTGTGACTAGTCTCTTATTTTTCCTTGGTTCCAGTGTGTTGGGATTTGGGGCAGTGTCTTGCACTCCCTCGACCTATTTTCGTTGTTCGTTGGTCAGCTGTGTATTCTCCTTCTTCCCCTTATGGGTTCCTATATTCTTTGTCCCTTCGTCTATCTATGTTGGCTTGCTTTGGACCATTCTTGGTCTCTTGGGAACTTGGGTTTCCAGAGGCTACGTTTCTCCCTACTCTGCCTCTTCCTTTGTTGTTCTTTGCAATACTTACTGGGTAATGGCTGGGATCCTCCATTCATCGGTCCATTCGTTGATGACCATGTTGATATCACCCTCTTTGATGTAGTGGTGCATTGGTAGCCACTGTTTATCCGGATCATGCCTTGCCTATATCCACATTGTTTGTCATGTGTCCTAGAAATTGGCAATGTTTGCATATCGTGCGACAACCTCTGGTGTTATCCTCCACGATTGACTGATGGCTTCCTGTGTGCCTCGTAGGTATGCTTAAAATATGATCCCATTCTCCCTCTTATGCCTGGCATTCATCTTGACTCTTAGCAATAGATACCTTTCTCCCGCTGGCTATGATCTGGTACAAAAAACTACATACCCTGGTTCTTGCCATCCCATAAAGGCTATTAAGGTAATAAACAATGAGTAATGAAAATCTGTGCCTAGGTCCTGCACATCCTTGCAGTCCTCTTGGAATAAGTTCAATAAGTATGGTGCCCAACTCATGAGGTGCCTTCTGCGCACTGGGTTGCAACTGCAATGACTCTAGTTGGCACTTCCTCTCTATGGCATTTTCTTAGAAACTTGCACGCTAAGATTTTGGCACCCAACTGTGTGGCTGCATTATTGATTCATTTGATAATGATGCCTCTAGTCCCCCAAGCGATGCCATAATTCTTCTTCATTTCTTCCGTCAACGTTTTCTCCTTGGATTTGTCAGCCAGAACCAACGCGGGATCCATACCCCAAATTTGTAAGCCTGTTATTTGCGCAATAAGCTCAACAGTTATGGGGATGGTTTTGTCCATCCATATGTTCCCTCCATGTGTGACTGCTAACAACTACTTGACACGTGTTGTTTCGTTATGGCCTCTACCAAAATGTGGTAGGTTCAACAGACCTAAGATTCTTGTTTTCTCTAGCCCATTTTCCCACTTGTATGGCTAGTTAATCATTTATCCAAGATGAGTTGTGCCTATGGTCTGTATAAAGACCCTCTACGCAAGTTATGAGAACTTGGCTTCACCTTCTACATCATGGTCTAAATATTTGAGCTTCTCGACGTGACCTAGTAGATTTGGTCCCATCTGTACCCCAAATGGTATGCGTGGTAGAACAATTTATGCTGCAGGTTTCTTACGGGGTGAGCTTGGTATCTGTATTTTATCTTTCTGCTACGGTGGCTGGCTCGAAGTTCCAACAGCTTCTGGTTGCTCCCCCATAAGCCATTCTAGCCAAGATAAGGCATCTTCAGTGGTATCCCCTGCTGGGTGTTCTAAGATGGTCGTTTGAGACCGATCTGGCTCTACTGCTGCTTGTGGATTTTGTGTCATTCCATTAACTTCTAGGGTTGATTTAGTGCTCTCTGGTTGCACCTCCTTTTGTGTTTCTTCTTCCTGGATCTGAGGCTACTGCGCCATTGTTGGCATATCTAATTTCATGGCCTCTATTTCTAGCTGTTGAATTTCTTCCAGTATCGGTGTGGAATTCACCAGTATCGTATCTAGGGATGGGATTTCATCCATATCGACGATCTTTGTCTGTTACTATTCATTCTCTTCCAACAGTCATCATGACTTAGTTTGAACCCTGGTCAGTCTAACACTCTGGCTTCCTTCTGTTGGCTTCGATGGTTCCATAGCAGTGAATTTCGATTGCTTTTTGTGTTCGAATGACTTATGTGCTCTTTGTAGCCTCGCTCTTTGTGCTATGGCTTCTATTACTCTTTGTTTGTTCTCCTTTCACGAATAGACTTGTTTCTCCCTTGATCTTATGTTGTATCGGCTTTCCATGAAGCTTGTCGAGGATGATTCCTCCATTATGGGTTTAATGCACCATAATCATTGGTTCAATGCATCTACGGTGGTTTCGTACTTGCCATTATTCTATATTTTCCTTCTCTAGTTGGAATGATTAATGTGATGTCCCATTGGTCCGTTCCGTCCTTTAATTCCACCTAGTGTTGTCTTGTCGCACTACTTTTGTCGAATTTCCTTTTCCCGCTTGTTTCCCTTTGTATATAATTGTTTTCCTTGCCTTTGTCGAATTCATGTTTCTAACTTCATGTGGCCTTTCTATCTTTGGCGTACTATGCCCTCTTTAGTTTTGTTTCCTTTTTGCTCTCTTTTCCTTTTTATTTTTTTTTACTGCGCGGTGGGTGGTCGACTGTCCTTATACATATTTAGTTGGCTCCCATCGTTCATTCCTCTGAGTTATGCATTTGATAAATATCTTAAATGTACAACTCCTCCGTCTATGATAGATTTTTCTTTGTATGGTCCTAACCAATGTATTCTAAGTTTTCCCGGGTGCTGAAACGATTCACTGTCATACCCCAATACTAGATCTCCTTCCTTGAACGTTTTCTTCTTCATGTGTTGATCGTGCCAAGAATTGTCTCTTGATTTCTGCACTTGTTGATTTAATGCTACCAAGATTCGGTCTTCCTCCATGGTCAATAACTGATTCAGTCTCTCTTGTACTGCACCTCATTCTGTCATTTTGTGATAGCTGCTACGCACAAGCTGGGTACTAAAAACTCTAATGGAACCACTACTTCTTGGCCATAAACCAATTTAAATGGCATGTGCCCTGTCAACGTTTTGCATGTAGTCCTGTATGCCCATAATACTGCTGGTACTTTGAGGTCCCAGTCATCTCTGTTGACGTTACAAATATTTGTCAGTGCATTCTCCAGAATTTTGTTGAAGGCTTCCACTGTGCCATTTGCCTATGGATGATACAGTGTGCTCTTCTAGTATTAGACTTCAAACTCTTCAGTCGTCGCATGGATATTACTATTTATGAAGTGTGTGCCTTGGTCACTCATCAAAACTCTTGGGAACCCAAATCTAGTGATTACTTGTTCAAACAAAAAGTGTGATGTTGTCTCTGCGCTGCAATCTTTTACCGGTGCAGCTTCTGCCCATCTTGTTAAATATTCTGTCGTAGTGATGATGTACCTTGCCCGTGTTATTTTGGCTAGTGGGTTAACTGGTCCCACAAAGTCTATTTCCCATTTGTCAAATTCTTGTAATGTTACTTGCGGTCGTAGTGGCATCTCGTCTCGTTTGTTGGGTTTTCCTACCCTTTGACAGACATCGCATCTTTGACAGTACTCCTTCGAGTCTCTGTGAATCGTTGGCCACCATAGTCCTATGTGTAATACCTTATGCACGGTAGCTTTACCTACATGGTGTCCTCCTACTATTCCCTCATGGTATTTTGCTAAAATTCTTGGTCTTTCATTCTCTAACATGTATATTCGCAATCAATTGATAGTCAACAACGCAGACTACTAGGTTCTTCTTCTGCAAGGTGGTATATTCTTGCGGTGCAGTACCTATACTCAAGTACTGAATGATATCTGCGAAGTATTCATCAGTAATCTATACTGAGAATAACTGTGCATCCAAAAAGTTGTCTTCTAGATTCGTAGGTTCTTCTCAATTTGTGACCCTTGACAGGTGGTCAGGCCTTGCATTCAATTTTCCTAGTTTAACTATTACTTCAAAGTCAAATTATTGAAATAACAATAACCATCAACAAATTATCCCCCCCAACACTGGCTTGTTGACTAGGTATTTCAGGGCTGAGTGATCTATGAACATCTTAAAGTGTTTTCTCAATAAGTAATGCCTGAAATTCTGCAATGCATAGACCATGGATAGGCATTCTCTTTATGCCATGTTATAATTCAGTTCCGAGTCTCATAACTTTCTGCTTGCAAATGCTATTGGGTGATCCAAGTCTCCTGTTCTTGGTTGTGCCAAGATAGCTCCAAGTGCTATCGTTGATGCATCTACATGCACATGGAATGCATTTTCCCAATCTGGAAATACTAATATCGACATGGTAACCATATTTTCCTTCAAGGTATCCAGACCATGTTGACACTCGTCATTCCACTGAAACTTTGTATCCTCCTTAAGATATTTTCCATTGGTGTTGTGATCTGTGCATATCCTTTGATGAATTTCCTGTAATATCCTGTGTGTCCTAACATTTCTCTTAGATGATGGACTGTTTTTGGTGCTGGCAAGTTAACAATGACTTTGATCTTTGTCGGATCTACTAATAAACCTTGTTTGCATACTATGTGGCCCAATAGTATCCAAAACGGTGTTCCAAATATGCATTTCTTGATATTCAATGATATCTGGCACTATCTACATCTTTCTAACATTAGTTGTAAAAATTCCACATGGTTTTTCAATAGACTATAGACTGTCCAATCATCTAGGTATACTTCAAGAAATTGATGGATGAATTCCTTGAATGCTGCGATGACCACTTTGGAAAATATTGCCAGTGCATTCTTCAGTCCAAACAGCATGACTAGGTACTAATAAGATCCTCATTCTGTCGCAAACACGGTCTTGTGTCTATCCTCCTGTGCTATCTTAATATGATGGTAGTATGCGAATCCATTAGTGAATGAGTAAGCTTCATGTGCTCCCACGTTCTCTAACACTTCATCTATGAACAGTGTAGGGAATGGGTCATTTAGGCATGCATCGTTCAACTTCCTCAAGTCAATGCATATCCTGATCCTTCTTCCTTGTTTCTTTTCCTGTACTACCAACAAGCTTATCCATTCTGACTCCTCAACTAGTTCTATGATGCCAACTTTGAGCATCCTATCAAAATAATCTTTAACTTTATGTTTATATATGGGGTTCAATCTGTAGGGTCATTTTCTAATAGGTCTCACTTCAGGTCTGAGTGGTATCTTCATTTATCCCAGTTCTCTGGCTATACCCATCATCTCTATGAATTTTGTGGGAAAGAGGTCACTATATTCGCGTAACAACTCTGTGATACATTCTACTATTTGCTTATCCCAGTAATCTCCAATGCTGGCCATTTTGGGCTGCTCAGCTGTCCCGATGTTAACTTTATTTACCTTGATTGGCACAGAAATGACTTCTAATTCGATGGTTGGTCCCTCCACATCTCTTTCACCTTCTACTTCTTCGATCTGAATATCATGTGGATCGTCTTTGTCTGGTGCTTCCTCCTGTACATGGTAACATGAAAACAGTTCCTTGAATGTATGTTTATTTCGTTGTTGCTCTTCTTTGATAAATTCTATTTTTGTTTCTTTGATGAATATTACTCCTCTAATCTGTTTAAGGGCTGCATCTATGTTGGACTTCTCATGCTTGAGTGAG
>JASDQU010290207.1:3977-14465 GCA_032191745.1 Picea mariana | reverse complement strand
ATGAAATTGGATGGAAGGATCATGGCTCCTCTTCCAAGATAAAGTCACTTGTGATGTGACTGATATGGATTGTTGTGGTTTTTTGTTGAGCCAACCTTATCAATATGCTAGGAAGGTTCATTGTGATGCTTTCAACTACACTTGCCTACTACATAAATATAATTCCAAATATATTATTCGCAGTACATTGGAACTACCATGACAAGATGCTCTTCAAAATTGTTCTTTAACTTTCATTTGGCAGCCCTATCTACATCCAACTTTGTAGCATCTAGTTTTTCCAACAAAGGACTCTTCTTCATCTCCTCCATGAGCATTTGTTTTTCTCACTCATTGGCCACAATTTCCATGCGACACCACCTCTGGAGGAAATTATTCAACCTTCAGAGTATCTCACATGTTACAGTGTTCTTTCCATACTTGGAAGTTACGATATGGTGCCCATGCATGATACTTTCAACACACATCAGAAGGCAAGATGCATTAGGGGAATTTTAAGGTCTAAAAAGGGCCTCCTAAGAGATATTATAAAATATTATGAGTTTGTCATTTTGTTGGGGAGGTATATTTACAACTCACCTTTTGCACTACAATCCATGTAACCATAGTTGAGTTAAATTGAAAAGTTCTCTATAAATAAAATGAATAAAACAACTTCTATTGATGTGACTAAAAGGAAAGAATGTGACTATAAATAGAAATGAGCTTTTCAAAAAAAGTCATTGTACTTAAACAACTAATGCTTGTGTCATTTGTCCTTGAATAACTTGAAATAAAATACAAATATAAATTCATAAATTATTAATTATATAATATATTATTATTTAAAATATAAACTCATATAGTAATATATAATTAAAATGTTATATAAAATCAAATACATAATATATATTTTTTAATATTTAATAAAATGTTTAAAAATATATAATAATTTTTAAATTTTTTTTTTATTTTTTTAAAATAAATAGTTATAAAACACATATAATATATGATAAGTTATCTAATATATATCATATATTATATGATATATTGTATCATATATCATATCATATATAATATATGATATGATATATCATCTAACCCTAACAATCCAACCTACTTCTAAAACTTTAATGTATTTCTAAAGTAAACTAATTTAACACGTATTTCAAGTAAAACATATATTTTTATATTTTTTAAAATTTCAAATATAAAGTGTTGAATGTATGAATGGACATGGGTACTTTAGTCAAAACTAAAGTATTTTAAGAGTAATTTGAGTACTTTTCTTAAACCACTACATAGTTAATTATGGTTTCCATCCACCATTTAAAATGTGGCAACCCATCATCTTTAAATCAAACAATGTCAAGTCATCCCCAGGGGATGATGTTATCTTCTGAATTGTGATTGACTCTTATAAAGTGGATTTTTGTGGTACATTTTTTGTTTTGAGGCCCCTTTTTAACCTCAAAATTCCCCTAATGGGACATCAAGAACCTGATAGATCCTTCAACAACTATTATTTTAGTTGGTCAACATTTGCATCCTATTTATTCAACATCGACTATACCAACAATGTTTCCCCTATCTCTTGAAAGCATTGGAGGCCAATGCTTCTTTAAATGGGAGGTATGATAGGGATGTTAATACTTAGGAATTATTTGGTATGGACCTTCTTTTTATTGTGTGAGTATTATTGCTTGAGATCTCTTAGTTTCCTAGTCTCATGGAGTAGTTGAGAGAATCTCCCAAACTATCTCTATTATTATGTTCATTTTCTAGTTTCTAGGAGCTTGTCTCCATAGTGGTTGAAGTCAAATCTCTATTATTATGTTTAGTTTCTAGTTTTTACTAAGGAGCTTGTATCCATATTTGTTGAAATAATTTTATGGATGTATAGCTATATAAGCTTGATTTTTTATGAATAAAAGACAATTAGAGATTTTTATTTTTCACCTATAATGTTGAACTCTACTTGAGTGGTATTTTCACACAACGATGTTATAGATGGAATTAAGAGGCATAGGTCATAGCGATTTAGCCCACATAGGATTTATTATGTCATTCCCACCATTTACATAGTTTTGGATCTAGATACAATACCCCACCTTAAGTTTCATCGTGTCACCAATAATTCCATGGAGAGTGAAGTAATGTTCCATCTGGGTGACCCATCTTGATGGATCAGAACTATCAAACTTGTTCAAGTACACCTTAGGAAAATGGTACCATATGTTATTATCCATTTGTTTATAGTTGAGGAGACAAAGAGGGATATTGGTGGCTAAATAGTCTTGATTTAGAAGCTTCTTCCTCGTGTGGCTTAATGTGTTGTGAATTATAGGGTTCTTCTTCTAATATGCCTCGAGCTAGCATATGTGCCAAATTCTCAACCAACTTCTTCAATTTCTCATGCAACTTCTTAACCAACTTCTCATCCCAACTGCTTATGGTTTTCTACATTTGTTGAAACTAGACATTAAGATGTGTGTATTGAGTGTCCAGGTTGTCCAAGTCGGTAGTAGAGTGGGTGGTCATATTGTCTAGGGTGTTGGTATGAGGTGGTTTATAGAGCTCCACCATGGGTGAGCTCACTGAAAAAAGGTTACCATGTCCTAAGGACAAGGGATTGTCAAGTGATATAGTTCTCTTGTATACATGTGTGGTCCAACAATAGTACTCAAACCAATATCTTAGGTAACTAAGGAGGCTCAACCATACCCTTAGCCATATTACTCGACTACCCATGTACTAGAGAGTGATATCCCCAAGTGTTTTTCTTAGTGTATCATAACAACAAAAAACATATTAGTTTATATAAATATGGATTCAAGTATATCTAGGGGACTTCCTATATACCCTAGGGCACATGGAAGTGATATTTAGTATTACCAGAAGGAAAATGAACAAGTGTTACAAGGGCTTTCAACAATGTGATTTTGTTTGTATTTCTTGTGTGTATTCTTCCTTGATAATAGTTTTACCCATTCAAGGAAGGTGGTATTTTACATTAATAAAGTATCCTAAGTAAGGGGGTTAGGGTAGGACCTTAATGAATCCCAAAGTGAAATACCAAGGCATTTCAACAAATACTTATCATGCAATCTCGACTTCCATGGGTATTCTAGCATTTAGGGAAAAGTAGTTAGTAGTTTATTCAAACAACTATCGGGAGAACATTTCATTAATCACTTGAGAAGCATCCTATATAACTTGTTGTAAAACCTCAATACAAGAAGGAAAATGAATTTCTACAAATAAGGGATGACCTCAACATGGTGCAGATGACCAATGTCATTGTGAGACAAAAACAAACCCCATTTCCCACAACCAAAATAAAATACTTAGTGGTAACTTCAATTTCTATCTCTATGAAGACATTCATGGCACCTTGGCAAGATACCTCTTCATTTTTTCAAAGGAATTCATCTATATCCAGCATAACAACACTGACTTTCTTAGCCCCTACCACTACCTCTAGATGCTTGATGAATTGGTTCTAAGAGGAAATAACTCCATCTCCTTATGTACCAACATCACGGAAATAGAGTTTTGAACATTTTTTCTTCATCCTTTCCTATCCTAAAAAATTCAAAACCCTTAAAAAAGTCAAACATAAATTGCTTCTATTAATGATGTTAGTCAAAATCGTGGATCTTACGAGGTAAGGGTGCATGGACATAGTAGTGGTAATGAGATATCATTCCTATCAAGGATTTTTGCAACTAGATAACTATATTCATAATTGATCATATATTTATTTATTATCCACCTTGTGAGATCCCATAGTACTTCAAAAATAAGGGACAATATGAGGTTAGATTACAACAACATTGTCTGAAATAACTATAAGAGAAAATATTCAAACAAGCTTATTCCCTATCTGATTACTTTTTTAATAATTCCCTTATACATTGATTTTGTGTAAATGATATACAATAGACCAACTATTGTGCTATCACAACTACCCACTAAAATTCCATTTAAATAAGAGAATTCCAGTGGGTACCCCCCTACAAAAATTTTGCAAGATACTATGTCACTACTATATTGATGTGATATTAATTTAGGAGGCTATCATTTTGCTAAAATAGTTCATATTACAACCTTTGATACACACTTGGAATGATGAAGCCTTCTGCTTTACTATAGATTCCTGCTCATTTTACATAACTAAAATGACTTGCAGTGCTCATCCAAGGGGTAATTATACAACAAATTCACGTCTTTGAACATCTTAAGACTAATTAGTCATTCGGAAAATACTTTTTGGATTAAGATTCAAAGTTACTTTAATTAATATTCCAAAAGAACCTTTCTAATAGAAAAATTAGAAAGGGATCTATCGGAATCAATTCTATTGGAATACTTTTTCGTACTGTTTAAATTTAACTTTGATGAAACTCACTCCGAAAGTCTCCTCCCTCCAATTGCTCCCATTCACAATGAATCTTCAAGTGGTCACTATGGCTTGCATGGAAACTAATCATTGGTCGTCAGAAAACTAGGATCCTAGTGCATGTGTGGTCCCATGCCACAAACCACCTTAACATGCATCCTATGCTAATTGGTCCATAGAGTCATTGTTTATATGCTTTTGATTTTTTCCACGAATGAGACCATTTTCTTAGCACAATTATCGAGGAAGGAATATTCCTCGACACTTTTCCCCTCAGAATAGTAATGGGACAACAACCACCATATTTGATGAACAACTTCTTTGATCTTTCCCATAGGCCAACTCACTGTCGGAGTTGTTACGATACTAAATATCTTTATCCTCTGAATGGGAATGTTTTGATAACTCATTGAAGAATGAAATGAATCAATTTGCATATCATAGTATTAGCACATTTTCCGGAGCACAACCTTATAATATTCCTTGATACCTTTTCCCTGGAGTCAAAATAACCCATCGAATTGCTTCCCCTCCGATGAAAGTAGCTTCGATAACACCCTCGAAAATTTGTGAGCCTGATTGCTAGTCTTCACACCTCCGATACAGAGATCTAGGTAATCTGTAACTTCAAAATGTATTGATGGCGAGGTGATGTTTTGTCCTATGAATTGGTTTTCATGCACATATCATTAACTATACAAGTTAGGGTAATTCAATATCTACATGATAACTCCAATTTTTTTTTTAACACATTATCTTCTTCCTCAAGTTTGTTAAAATGATTTTCTCTTTGTTACCTAGACGAGATAATACTGTAACTCTCATTTGCAATTGGAAAATCACAGGTATATTGCTGTTTTAATTTATTGTGTTATTATATTATCATGTGTGTTCGAAAGATTTATGTATTTCTATGTTATTCACAGAATACAAAGAAAACACCATGACTTGTTCAAACCCCCGAAAAACCAGGAATCTTGTAGCTTTCGCTCCAGCCTCCACACCTGAAACTTCAACTAACCCAAGAGAGGTATTGGTGATAGATACTAATCATCACACTGGAGAAGACCGTTTCCCCAGGTACAATAAAATATATTGAATCTTCAACACTGCAGATTTCTCCTCCAATGGAAAAATCCTTGAAGTGTATCATAATATATAGACAAGTTGTATTCACCTCGTAGTCGCTTTTCCAACATTATTTCCTTACAATGAGTTATCCCAATGGTGTTTCAAACAATTCAACCTGAGCAATGCCACGATCATAAGAAAACTTGAGAGGCAGAT
Organism: Picea mariana; assembly: GCA_032191745.1. Lineage (NCBI taxonomy): Eukaryota > Viridiplantae > Streptophyta > Pinopsida > Pinales > Pinaceae > Picea > Picea mariana. The sequence goes on along the minus strand of JASDQU010290207.1, from coordinate 8,797 downwards.
AGAGTCCCTCAGTCCTGAAGGCATTGGTTCCAGATACCACCTTCTTGGACCTGTGATTTCCCTCAATGAGGCATTTCTAAAGGAATTCACAAAGAATAATAAATACTTAGCTCAGTTAATGGAATACCTATGGTTAGATGAGGAAAGTTCGTTCAAGAAAGGACAAACATTGATTCCTACCCATAAGTTCAAAACACCCTATAGGATGTTGATTGCTATGATAAGAAGTCTATATGGGGAAGAAAAAAGTTCACATTTCTAGATGGAATGGTTTCCCATTGCATATACAATTGTGAAGATAGAACAAGTATTCAATTGGGAAGATGTTTTAACTTTCAATATATGTCGTAATTTAAAGAATATTCTAGGTATTAAGAAACCCTACTTTTAGATTCCTACATATCTGGTCGACACAATTTGTTCTTCCCTGCAATTTCTTGATTTTGGATGGAGTTGGGATGAAGACCAGCCTCCGGTACATATTTATTGTTATGACCTATTGAACATAAATTATAAAAAATGCTTCTATGTTGTATGTGAATTTTTCCTTTCTCCCCTTGTAACGTTCTCTGCCATCCCAGGGCCGAGCCATGCTACCAAAATTCTTCTATGTTCAAACTCATATACCACATTATAACACACCCCAAGCCAGTTGTTGGGGCACGCCACTAGAAAATCTTCTTCATTTCTACAGTACACACACACACACACACAAACACATATATATAATGCTAATTTAAACATACATAAACATTCTGCTACAATACAGATTCATGCGGAATTAATAGTAAAATGAACATGCAAAAAAACATATGCAATTCTTATAAATAACAGACATGTACTTAAACACAACATGTGACATTAACACAATTGATACTTATCTTTTAATTCATGTCCACCAACTACATGTTGACCTTCCATGAACCTCCCAGCCTTATACCATGTTGCTCCAAGCTATCAACAGTGGATCACCCTCGAGTTGGGACTAAACTCCACCCAGAGTAAAGGGAATCCTAGGCTAGGATGAGGTTACAAGGTCTCCAGGAAGGATTATGTCCCCAGGATTCCACTCACGTCCACAATTTATAGTCCCTCATTCCCCACATGCATGTCCCACTCCAAGGAGTGTGCCCCTTCTCTGCTCGACAGTCCTTTGGTTGCCCCACTCCCCTTCTAGGGATTCAACGATAGGTTGGACATGAAGTCTTAGAGCACTACAATTGTCGTGAGGTTCCCTCTAGGAAAATCAATTCCCCAACAACCTCTCTCACCTGGAGAGAGTTTCTCATAGGCCTGAAAACCTACTTCTTCAATCCATCTCCCAGTCTAATCCAAACAGTGTAATAACAACAACAAAATTAGATATGGGTTGTGGTAATGACAGTAAGCCACACAAGTTCAGAGAAAAGTGTGGGAAACAACAACAAAATGGTTAGGGTGAGATATGGCTCAGGAATAGTGTAGTTGTTTCTATGCTTCACAAGATTAAAATGGGTTAGCTTCACAAGGTTTACAGGTTTTAGATCTTGCATGATTGTTGTAGAGGTCAACAATGGAGAGGATGGTTCAATGCGTGAGTCCGTGAGTGTGTGGGAAGCATGGCAAGAATGACAGAGCGAACCCCCCNCATGTCCCAAATCGAACACATGTCTTCATGAAGCTGCATGAGATCCACTTATCATCCATTCCCCTTCCCATAGGAACTTAGGATAGCTTCATTTATTTCCCAAACCTTAGTCTTTAGGAAATAATAATATAATATTATTCCCTTAGGGATAATCCCTCTAGCTTAGCCCTTTTTCCTAGCCTCTTATCCCCTTCCCTTTCCCTACCTAGTGGAGCTTAGTCCCCCATAACTCTTTCTTCATGGTCGGTCTACACGCAACAATGTATTTATATTAATGATATGAGTATTTACATATACAAAAATATTCTCACTGGCCTTAGCGTCTAGGCTCTCTTGCCTAATCATCACATAAGCCTCCTACACTATAATCACTTCGATCACCAACTTATAAACATAATTACAATTCAGCAGGGGCTTGACCTTGGGGTATTACAATCCCCTCCCATTATTTATGCATTGTCCTCAGGGCATCATATTTACATATTACAACAAGATTTTCAAAAATATTCAAAAAGATGCAGGTATTCTGCCTGCATGGCCTCTTTGTGCTCCCATGTTGCATCCTCAGAACCGTACCAGGTCCTTTGGACCTTTACAATCTCTATGACTCGATTTTGGAGCTGCTTGATCTTCCACTCTAGTATGCACACCGGATGCACTTGAAAAGTGCCTTCTTGCTCCACTTGAATCACATTCCAATCAATAACATGATTAGCATCAGGTATATACTTTTTGAGAAATGATACATGGAATACATTATGAATAGTCATAGATGTAGGTAAAGAAATCATATAATCTACAAGCCCAATCCTCTCTAGGATTTCAAATGGCCCATATTAACGAGCTTCCAATTTAGAACAGTTTCCCAACTTCAGGGAACTTCTATTGGCCTTCACTTTCAGAAACACATAATCACCAATACATAATTCTCTGTGAATTATGCCCTTATTAACATAGATTTTCTACTTATCTTGAGCAGTATTTAAATTTTTCTTTATATTTGACATCTACTTTTCCATTTCCTTGAGAAACTCTGGCCCAACCACTTCTCTATCAACTGGGTTGTCCCAACTTATTTGTGTGTTGCACTTTTTGCCATAAAGTGCCTCAAATGGGATCATCTTCATAGATGCTTGGTGCCCATTATTGTAATCAAATTCTACCAAGTGTATATAGTCTTCCCATTTAGATGGTTTTTCCATCATGTACATTCTTAGCATATCCTCTATCACTTGGTTCACCCTTTCTATTTTCCCATCAGACTCGGGATGATAAGTTGTGCTGAAGTTCAAATTTGTTCCGAACCCTTTGAATAATCCCTTCCAGAACTTTGAGGTGAACTTTGGGTATCTTTCAGACACAATTGTCTTGGGTATTCCATGCAAGCATGCTACTTCCCTCATATAAATATCAACAACATTGGTTTCCTTGTGAGTAATCTTCATTAGAATGAAATGGGCAGCTTTAGTAAGCTTGTCCATCACCACCATGATATAATCATGTTGCTTTCTTGTTCTGGGCAATTTGGTGATGAAATACATTGACACCACTTCCCACTTCCACTCAGGAATGGGAAATGGTTACAACAACCCAACTGGGTGTCTATGTTCATATTTGACCTTTTGACACTCCAGACATTTATCAATGTACTCAACAATTTCCCTCTTCATGCATGGCCAATAGTATTGGCTCTTGACAACGAACATGGTTTTCTGATATCCTGGGTGTCCAACATAAGGTACATTATGCATCTCTCTCAAGATCATACTCCTCAATTTATGAGAATTGGGCACATAAATTATGTTCCTGTACAAGATAATTTCATCATTTCCCAATTTATAATCTTCAACCTTCTGCTTCATTTTACCTTGTTGTAATTTTGTTACTATCTCCATGTACTGCAAATCTACTTTTGCAGCCTCATAAAATTTTCCTTTAAGATCAGTTTGATACATGCTAATGGTTGTAGCATGCAGTTCATGCACTCTCCTACTGAGTGCATCAACCACTTTGTTCTCTTTTCCTTTGATGTTCTTGATATCAAAGTCATACTCACAAAGAAACTCTAACTGTCTACTTTGTCTGGCATTTAGATTTGGTTGATCAAATAGATATTTCAGACCATTATGGTCTGTCCTCAACTCAAACCTTTTTCCCATGATGTAGTGGCTCCACTTCTTCAAGGTATGTACTATGGATGCCAACTCCAAATCATGAGTGGCATAGAGCCTTTCATGCTCTTTCAATTTTATGGATTCAAAACATACTGCAAACCCATTATGACTGAGGACTCCACCAAGTACTTATTTGCATGCATCTATGCAAACCGTGAACTCTTCATTTTGATAAAAACTCCTCAGAATTGAAGCATTGGTTAACAACTGCTTCAATTGTTTAAAGCTCCTTTCACATTTTGTTGTCCATTAAAACTTCACCCCCTTCTTTGCAAGGAAGTGATCGGGTGAGCAATCCTTTAAAATCCCGCAATGAATATTATGTAGTATCCATCTATACCCATGAAGGATCTCACTTCTGTCACATTCTTAGGTGTTATCCACCCTTTAATAACTTAAATATTTTTAGGGTCCACTACTATCCCGTCTTCAGATATGATATGCCCAAATAGTGAATTCGATTCTGATAAAATGAGAACTTGCTCAATTTGAAATACAACTGGTGCTCTCTTAACACTTGTAACACCATCCTAAAGTGATTCTCATGCTATTCTTCTGACTTGGAATATACAAGGATGTCATCCAAAAATACAATGAAAAACTTGTCTAAGTATTCCTGGAAAACACCATTCTTTAAGCACATAAAAAAAACCGGTGCATTTGATAATCCAAATGGAACTAGTGTGAATTCGTAATGACCATAACTTGTTCTGAAGGCAGTCTTGTTGATGTATTCATCTTTGATCCTTACTTGATGGTATCCAGACCTGAGATCAATCTTTGAAAATATCATTGCATCCTTTAACTGATCAAAGAGATCATCAATCCTTGGAAAATGATACTTGTTCTTTATAGTTACTTTATTCAATTGTTTGAAGTCAATACACGGTCTCAATGTCTTATCCTTCTTACTTAGAAATTAAAACTAGGGCACCCCAATGTGACACACTCGGGTGTATATACCCCTTCTTCAGAAGTTCTTCAAGCTGCATTTGCAAGTCCTTCAGCTATGGTGTACT
>JASDQU010290202.1:4149-14465 GCA_032191745.1 Picea mariana | reverse complement strand
TCAGATGTTCAAACTGTATTCTGTAGGTTTGAAGCTTTGCATCCTTTACCTTCTCATTACCCTCATAATTGTTAATGAGTTTGTCCCACATTTCTTTAGCAGTTTCAAGATGCATCACCTTCACAAACTCGGCTTCTGCAATTCCATTCAAGATAGCATTCATTCCCTTAGCATTAAAGCTAAATTATAACTTATCATCCTTGGAATCTAGCACAACAGGCTTTATGTATCCAGTTTCTACCACATCCCATACATCAGTTCCTAAGGCCATTAGGTATTATCTCATTCTAACCTTCCAGAAGGAAAAATTCGTTCCATCAAATAGAGGAGGCCTAGTGACTGAAGTCCCTTCATGGCTTGTCATGTTTAAGCTATAGGATCTACCCTTAGATAAAAGGGGGCCGGCTCTGATACCAATTGTTGGNAAAACCTCTTTTTCTTTATATGATAAGTAATAGTTACATTCTTTACATTATCATACATATGAGCACCAACTCATAATGAGGCTACAACCTATGTTTTGCAAGCTGCAACTTGCTGAGAGCACCAACTCTTTTTTTTATCTAGCACCCATTAGAAGGAAGCACCAACTCCCCGGTTTCTCTAGAACCAACTAGAAGGAAGCACCAACTCCCTGGTTTCTCTAGCACCAACTAGAAGGAAGCACCAACTCCCTGAGTGTTTCCAGCACCAACTCGAAGGAAGCACCAACTTCCAATCATACAGGCACCAACCTGTATAGCAAAGAATAAGAGTTCTCCCTTGCACCACCCTACCACCCTGGTTTCTCTGGCTGCAACCAGATGGAAGCTACAACTCCCTGTGTTCAAGCACCCACTTGAACCTCTGAGGACAACAGTCCTCCCGAGCACCTCCCAATCTCCCTAAAATATTAATCTTTGATACTGAAACTTAGTACAGTGAAATAAAGTTATTCAATTGCTTACCAGCCTTGTCGTTGTTCTGTTACACTGCTCTGCCCTATCTGCATCAGTGTCTTCTGCACACACCTTGCACATTCTGTTCTTCTCCATTTATACTCTCTGCACCATGTCCCTTCAATGCAACCTTCCTCTGCTGTGTATTTCTACTCCTGTGCTCTGCCTCCTTGCTCACACTTCAATCCTTCTACACAACGACCACAACAACTCCAACAGCAATGGCAACAGCAACCTTCTCTTATCTGTACTGTGTATATATAGATTCTGTGCACCTTGTGCATGCAATGTTCGCAATGCCTCTGCATGCTCACTCCGCGCCAAATTCCTCCACCTCTCGAGTGCTCTGCGTGATCATCATCACGACTCTTCAGCTTCTCTGGTAGTTCAACCACGCGTTCAGCTTCACTGGGTGTTATGCTGAGATTCCTCAGCCTCTCTGGCAGTTTGAGACTCTTCATCTTCTCTATGACAATCTAACTCACCTTATTTGTTTCAGTTACAGGCCTTAATGCTCATCAACTATCAATTGCCTCCACGAACATCTTCATCCCTCTCAGAGACTCTTCACCTCCTCTGTCAATCATCCCGTAGTGTCTTCGAGTCCTCTGGCAGAACCCATCAGTGATTTCTGGCAGTTACACTGTATCGTGCTATAGTTGCCCTCCGATCTTGTTCAAATTCATCTGCACCATTGGATTGAATCCATGGGATCTTGCATTCATTTCGGCATTTTGGCACTTTGCTCCATTGACCCCAAGTCAGCAAAATTTTGATCACTTGCCACATGTCCTATGATTCCATGGTCTAGATCTGGTCTTGATTCGATGGCTACGATTGTATCGTCATTTCACGATTTCACATATCGCAAATTCTGCTTTGTTTCTTTTGTCTCTCCATATTGCGATTCGTGAAACTCTGACACGAAGCTTTTCTACGCTAGCTCCTTCCTCCACGTGACCATAGGCGGTGACCGCTGTCTTCACTAAAAGGCGGTGGAACTCATGATCTTCATCGACCCTAATCGATGGTCCACGATCTTGATGAATCAACGGTCCAGATATTTTTGCGATCTCGTGTCTCGCTGTTTCTCATATGGAGGCTCTCGTTACTCCAAGTCGCAATAGGCGAAGCTCCGAGATGGAGCTCAGATCAACGATCCACATCTGATCTCTATTTAACGGATATGATTGAATCGCCATATCGCATATCACGATTTCTGCATTGTTTTCTTTGCCTCTCCATGTCGCGATTCGCGAAACTCTGATATGGAGTATGATCAACGGTCCAGATCTGATCTCTATTTAATGGCTGCGATTGAATCGTCATATCGCATATCGCGATTTCTGCATTGTTTTCTTTGCCTCTCCATGTCGCGATTTGCGAAACTCTGCTGACGTCACACGTGGATTGTCACGTGTTAAATACTGCCACGTGTCACTCTGATTCGTGACTTACATGTGCCTAAAGTGTTGAATCTGACTAACACCTGTCATTACCTAGTTGTGCCACGTGTCACTCTGACGTGGTCTGTTGTCGTGAGTTGGATCGACGGTCTAGATCACATCTTGATCTGACGGCTCGGATTACATCGCGATTTTACATATCGCAAAATCGACATTCCTGATGTCAAGTGACTTTGTCATTTGAAAGTCCCAATCCTCGATGCCTCTCCATTGACTGGAATCAACTGTTCAGATTCAACCTTAATCTGATGGCTCAGATTACATCGTGATATCGCATATCGTGAAATCGGCATTCTTGTTGTCAATGTTCTTTGACAACTTCAACTCGCAATCCTCAAAACCCCTACAGGGAGTTGGATCAACGGTCCACATAACCCCTTGGGATGGACGGTCCTCCTTCTTTCAGGATTTTGTGAGCCCATTTTCTCCTTGCACTTTAAACACCGTGCAGGTTTTCCCCGATCCAACGGTGGTTGGATCCTGTGCTCAGATCTAACACCTGAGATCTATTCTCCTCTTCCACGCACGCTCTTCTTGATTTTATTCATATCTGACGGCCCTCATGCTGTCAAGAATTTTGGATGGGATCCAACAATCAGAAATGCTTCTCGGGCCTTCAATCATTTTGTCAATGTTGCGTTGCCTTTGATCATTCAATCTTTCTGGACTTATCTTCTTATTTTCCTGTTGATCATCGGTGCTATACTCAAGCCATCATTACTGTTGTACTTGCCATCAATGACAAGCTTACACTGCCTGTGAAACATGCCAAACATCCTCTGCACTATCTCTTCTGATCTTATTGAGGTTTCTCTGCAGTGTCTTCCCAAAATACTTCTGATGCCTGTCTGTTACATTCTTCCTGTACTCGTGCCATCTTCATTGTTGTACTTGCCATCAATGACAAGCATAAGTTGCATGTTAAACATTTTCCAACACTCTATCTACTGATATACAAAACAATAAACAGTTTACAAAAAATATCATATAATTAAGGCAACAACCTTGCATAGAAAAATCTCTTTGGTTGAATTGATATCCACCTGGATGATTACACTGCATCTTCCTCTATATCCTTCCAAGATATTCTTGATCTTCAATGATCCACTCAAATTAAGACTTTGACAACTCAGCAATGCTAATTGATCTATAGAATCATCTTATCCCAAGATAGACTATAGATCCACAAAAAGGGTATCTAACTCCATCTAATGATCCATAAAGTATTTACCTTGTTTACATCCTTTCTCCATCATAAAAATATGAATCTTTGTCGTATATGCTGCAAAATTGGTTGCTACAGGTGTTCATGTAGCGCCAATATTTTCATGTGTATGAGATTGTGGGAACTTCCTGTAGCGCCACATAAAAAACATGTTTTGATCCTTTTTTAACTCCTTTCCTTGCCCAAGTTACAACAAAAACATAAAAAAAAAGAGGAATGGTCCCTTAAATACAAGGAAATAAAAAGGTTCTCCCATTATCAATCATCTTTCAGTCAAAATTTAGGATTTTTATTGAAGGTGAAATTATCAAACTGCAAATTCTTCTTGAAAAATTGATGTAGCTATTTCTACCAGCAATTCCAAACTATTCCTTCTTGTCTACTTGGTTTGAGAATGAGTTTGTATTCTCATGAGCTTATCCCCTTCATATCTGATCATAGGGTTTGGGCCTTTCTTATTCTTTTTACTCCATTTTCTTGTAGAAGCTCTGTCTTTTCTTGTAGGAGTATTTTTGTTTGTTTTCAGACCTCCCTTCTTATACTTATTCCTCTCAGGCTTAGTTAGTGGAATTTTCTTGCTTGTTGATGGCTCCTCTTCACCTAACCCATCCAACACCAAAATACAAAACCCTGAGAAACACTTAAGAAGCACCTTTGTCAAGCATCTGGTCGTAGTTTTGGGATGTACTACTGGAAATCTTGTTGTCAATTACTTGGAATTTGAACTTATTTGATGGAAACTATCAAAGCTCTAGTTTTGACAGCTACTATGTTTTCTTAAAAAAAAATTGTCAAACAAAGCCAAGAGATATAACTATGTAAGTAATAGAGTAAGCAACATTCCAACTTGAATAAAAATTTATTTGCAAAATCCAGAGCACCACGGATATAAATGAGTGATATCTCTTAGATATATGTTGGCACTAAGGTGGAAAAGATGCCAATAACAATACCAGTAATCAACCAACTGATAATCATTGATTACATGTGTGGCCTCAACACCTGCATATCTTTGGAGATTTTGTTGTTTACATTTGGCGATTATGCTCTTCATTTTTAAATTCAATACCAGTCGCTACAGGTGTTCTTGTAGGGCTTTTGATTTAATGGAATGTTAGCTTTCTTATGCCAATAGCTCACGGGAATTTCTATGTCATTTATAAATGGAGTTGTAGTTATAATATAAAGTAATTATGATCAATGGAATAAACGTAGAGTGGAAATGAGAGTGGAATTGTGAGGTGGATGGGTAGGTAAGGTGAGAGAATGAATGGGATGAGGTGAGATAATGAGTGAGGTTTTTTTATTTTTTATTTCATTTATTTTACTTAAAATATAAAATCAAAAGTAACATAATGATTTTATATTAAAAATAAAATTCTACTAAATGAGATTTGGCATTGGAAATGGATGTTTCAAAGAAGTGGCAGGAGTAGCACAATAAAATAGGAAAGCATATGGAGAAAAATAGAACAGTTGCAGTGCTACTTTAGCAAAAAAAATTACCGAGGTCTAGAACTTCCTATAGCGCCTTTTGAGGCCACAATTTGACACTGTAAATATTGATATTAACATGAAGGATTCTTGTCCTCCCCTCCACTAGAACTATTGTTGATGGTCTTTTTAATTGGGTGGGCCACTGGAGCACTGCTCCTAGTGGTAGTATTCTTAGGAGTGACAACTAGAGATTGAGCACTTCTTTCACTGAGACTTTTTCCTTTTTGCTTGTAAATATGATTAATGCTAACTAATGTTTCTAAACCGCTAGCATTATGTACAAGAGTGCTTTGGATGTTAAATTCTTCTTCTTCTCTCAACACAGTTTGAATGAAAGAGTTATTGAACCCTACTGATAGCATATATCCAACAAATATTTTGTTTGGATCAAAACCTTTGATCTTTTCAACATAATTTAAACTCACATTGTTAAAATGATTTGCAAATTCATTAATTTTATTTAAATTTTAGAAGACAAACTCTCTAATATTCCATGGAAGGAGAATAAATATATTTTTCCTTTTTTCATAGAAAAAATGAAACCGGAAATTATTTTTCCTCACTACCTCTGTAATAAATAATTTATCAGGCACCTAATAAGGAAGGAAAGAAGGATTTTCTTTTGAGTAGAATATCCTTATGATATTATTATTCTCCATTTTCTCTATTCACTCTAGTGAATATCCATGCAATTTCTCAATAGGGATTCTCTAGAGATTCAACCTGGATTCTAGTTATGTCTGCTGGGAAAGATGCAGGATTCTCCAAATATTTTGGCAGGAGGTAAAGAAAATTGTTATGTTTCTTCAAGAATTCTATGCAACCTTCACCTTTAAAAGTAAGAGTTGGATCTAGTAGTTTCAACATCTTGCAAAAGACTTGAGGTGAAAGAGAAAACGAAGAATGTCCTTGGAGTTGTATGATTCTTTGATTCAGTATGCATTTTTCCACACCATGCAACAATTTCCTTACAAGCAAAAACCTCTGGAACACAACCAGTGCGAGCAATTCCAAATGTCCAAATTATGTTCTTGTATTTTTGTGCGATAGGAGGGGAGGAATAATACCAGTATGCTCTCGACCACTGAAAGTTTTGATCTTTGCGACCAAAATTATTTAGAGTATCGCCACATAACTTTTGTTGAGTTGATGTTTCCATTAAGTTGACAGAAATATTCCTTCAACTAGATAATGGCCTCAAATAAACCCTTTTGGAAAGCTAATGATATTTTAATCTCTTGACAAATGAAGATTAAATGAGAATTTAATGAAAAATTCATCAAACCTTTCACCATTAATGACGATATTTTTGTGGCTTGTACAATAGTTGTTAGAATTTAAACAGTACTTAATGAGTATTTGGAAAAACAATAAAATGGTGGGGACGAGTGTGAAAGAATTTCAATATAATATTTTCATGAACCCGACAACCTGTGGTTGTAGATATGATAAAAAATATACTAAGTGTAGAGGAACAGTCGGTCGGACTCATGTGCATGAAAAACTGAATACTTTGGAGCCTGACACCTGCGACGAGGCTCAAATTTAAGTGATGGTCGAAATGTAGATCATGGAAGTTGAAGTGCAAAGTGAGGGTCACGGAAAAAGGAGAGGAAATGTTTGAACCCCCGAACCCGCAAAATTGAAGAGAAAGTCTAAGTGTTGAAATGGACTTATGAAATGAGTAAGTGAATGGAAATGAAATCTTGCCAACCCATGAAATACAGTAAATATGATATACAATCTTTATAGGAAAGCGAAAAAATAATTGAATTAATAAATCAAGAAAAATATTACAACCAAGCATTGGCATTGTCAAGCTCTTTCCAAAAGTGCAATGCTCCAATACACATGTAGCCTCCATGAATTCCATCACCATATCTTGAGCACTTTGGCACCACTAAATCTCTTAGATACAAAATGAGACTCACAATATCTCAATCACAAATTCTGAGGCTATTCTCAATTCACCATTAATTAATTCCTCATCACTTATTCTTTCCAATTAGACATTCCTTTTGAAGATTCCTCCATTTATTGATTGGAGAGAAATCCATGAGGAGGTTAGGATAAGAGGTTAGGATCTCACTAAATCAGTAGAGATGGGTGAGATCCAAAATGATTGGTAAAAAAATCATCATCGAAGCTTCTCTTCTAGAATCTTCGAGAATTTCTTCTCTTTACCCATGTACAAAATTTGTCACACCCTTAAACCTAAGAAAAAAGCGACATTTTCGCACCTTATAGTGATGTAGCATGCAACAAGTGTAGTTGTCTCACCTTGCTAGAAAGAAAAATACGACAACTCTATAATTTAGGAATTTTTTAGAGTTGATCCTTCCCAAGAAGACTTTCCCTTAGTTTTATTCCAAAGTTTTATGCTTTAGATGTTAGAGAATAGGTAGTATCACTTGCAATGAAAAAACATTGTATAACACCACGTGTTCATCAAATTGTTTCCTTGACATAAACATTGAATTGAAGATTAATTTTGGATCTTTCACCTCACCAGTGCTTCCTGCTAAATCTATTTATGTGAGTCTTATGAATAATTCTTCTCTTTTCACTATAGCTTCATTGCATGCTTGGACAATGTTTCCCAAATTCTTGATCTTTTCTTTCCAACAAGAATTTAGTTGTTTGATCTAACTAGGAGAAGGTGGATATTCTTCTCCCCTCTTTAATTTTGTTATGTTTTAGACTTTTATCCCAAATGGTAAAACAACATCTGTGTAAAATCTTTATTCATTCTTAAAATCATCTTGGAGATACTCATGAAATGCATGTGCTCTTGAACCAAAAGAAACAATATTTTTAGATACCTCCCAGGCCTTATTATCAATAACATTCTCTTTTGATATTTTTCTCAACATAATTTCGAACTGTTGTAAGCAAACTTGATGATCCCTTTAACTTGATACCAGGTTTAATTGGTTTAATCATTGTCATAGGACTAGCCAAGATGGGAAGAGGCATCAAGGCAATCTCTAATTCTTTGATTTTCTCCCTTAAGTTGGCATTCTTAGCCTCTAAACCATCAATAGAGTCATCTAGTGCATCCCCAATTTCCCTATGAATTTTGGAAATATGTGATGGTCACATATTCTTGAGGTCAACCTTTGAGTGGGATTTTCCTTTCTTATTTTTCTGGTCAATTATTTCTACAATCAACTTCTTAGATTCTTTGCCAAAAAAAATATTCTGAAAAGTGAAAGATTCTTCCTCACCAAAGGTTCATTCCCAATAACTTCTAGTAAAGAATCTTTCTGAGAAATATGCTCCTGTTGTTCTATTGTAGGAAATATTTTTTCAATGTATGCTTCTAGTTCCATATCTTCCAAGGAAAAGCTTTGGATATCATTTTCTATCAGATTATTTTCTTCCTCTTGCACGTGGGGTTTTTCTCTTCTTTCTCACAGGAAACTTGTCTGAACTTTCAATTTTTCTAGAGGGAGGATTCATTTCCCCCCCTCCACTGGAACTATTGTTGATGGAATTTTTAATTGGGTGGGTCACTAGAGCACTACTCCTTGAGGTAGTATTCTTAAGAGTGACAACTGGAGAATGAGCACTTCTTTCACTGGGACTTTTTCCTTTTTTATTGTAATGATCATTACTGCTAAGTAATGTTTCTAAATCTCCAACATTATTTACAGGAGTGCTTTGGTTGTTAACCTCTTCTTCGCTCAATATAGTTTGAATGAAAGAGTTATTGAACCCTACCAATAGCATATGTCCAACAAAGATTTTGTTTGGATCAAAACCTTTGATCTTTTCAGCACACTTTAAACTCACATTGTTAAAATGATTTGCAAATTCATCAATTTTATTTAGATTTTTGAAGACAAACTCTCCGATCTTCCATGGCAGGGGAATAAACTGCTTTTTCCTTTTTTCATGGAAAAAGTTCAACCATAAATTATATTGCCTCACTACCTCTGTAATAAATAATTTATCGGGTACATAATATCGAAGGAAAGAAATATTTTACTTTGAGCATAATATCCTTATGATATTATGATTCTCCTTTTTCTCTATTGTCCCTTTTTTCTCTAAAAATTTGGTATCTTCCACGGATATCCTGGGAGTGTTTTCACCCAACAAATTTTTTTTCAAGATTGAAACAAATTCATTATACACTTCATAGAAAAATAGAGGGGTTTTATGCATCCATAGTGCATAATAACAAAAGGTAATGGGATATGCTTCACAATTTACCCTTTTACTAATGGTCAAATTTTGGAATTGGCAACAATGCACGATAGAAAATATCAAATAAGAGTCCATAAATAATTTTCTATCTTTTTTGTATTGCGACAATTGGGAAGAAATTTCGATAGGAATGATCTTTCCCCAATCAAAAATAGCATTTTCTTGGACTGAAAATATATAATATATAAAATCATCTGAGATATAGAAGCAGTGTTCTCCTAACCTATCACTCTATTGAATAGCCATGCAATTTCTCGATAGGGATTATTTAGATATTCAACCTAGATTATGGTTATGTCTGCTGAGAAAAATGCAGGATTCTCCAAATACTTCGGGAGGAGGTCAAGCCCACTCGTATGTTTCTTCAATAATTCTCTACAATCTTCACCTTTGAAAGTAAGAGTCGGCTCTGGTAGATTCAACATCTTGTGGAAGACTTGAGGTGAAAGAGAAATCAGAGAATCTCCCTGGCACTGTATGATTATTTGATTCAGTATGTATTTTTCCACACACCATGCAACAATTTCCTTACAATCAAAAACCTCTGGTACACAACTCGCGCGAGAAATTCTAGATGTCCAAATTACATTCTCGTATTTTTGTGTAGTAGGAGGGGAGGAATAATACCAGTATGCTCTCGACCACTAGAGGTTTTTATCTTCATGGCCAAAAATATTTAGAGTATCTCCACAAAAATGTTGTCGAGTTGATGCTACCATTAAGTTGACATAACTATTTCTTCAACTGGATAATGGTCTCAAATAAACCTTTTCGGAAAGCTAATGATATTTTAATCCCTTGGAAAATGAAGATTAAATGAGAATTTAATGAAAAATTCCTCGAGCCTTTTTCCATTAATGAAGATATTTTTTGGGGTTGTACAACAGTTGTTAGCATTTAAATAGTACTTAATGAGTATTGGAAAAAGCAATAAAATGGCGGGGATGAGTGTGATATAATTTCAATATAATATTTTTG
>JASDQU010290201.1:0-14466 GCA_032191745.1 Picea mariana | reverse complement strand
TCTTGGTATGAATGACAACCAAACTAGCATAAGCAAGAGTAACACAAACAATACACCCTTCGTATTAATCAAACGAAAAAGCGAAAAGAGGAAACAACTAAAGAGAAAACAAATTTCACACCCAAAACAAGAGCTGAAGAACAATGACTAGACTGGAATCAAGATGAAAAAGCCTACAGGCTATTGATGACCTTCACCAGGGTTTTACTCAACTGAAGAGAAAAGAAAAGCAATGCATAGATTTCAAGCTTTACTCAACAGAAAAACTCAAATGACAATATGTGAAGGAGGCCACAAGATTCAATCGAAAAGGTGTTTGTTCTTCAACAAGACTGATGTCAAGATCAAACAGGAAGAAGAAATGACTCACTAGATCACTCAGCACAAGAGCCACAGAGGCAAACCCTAAAAAAAATGCAATTATGAAGGGTTTTGGGCCAAAAGGAGGCTGGCGCTCTGTTGCCAAGGGCAAAGAGMGTTATAGCGCTGTGTGTAGGGCTACAAAAAGCGCTGGCACTCTGATAACACTAAGTCAGGGGCGCCAGGGTCTGAAAGTCCCAGAATTGTCAAAAAATTTCAAAAATCGAGATCTGAGTTTGACAAGTATGCTGAATGTGACAAGACAAGGAGCCAATCAGCTCATGAAACTAATCAAAGAGGGGTAAACCAGGTCTGAAACGATCAAGGGACAGAACGAGGTCAATGAGGAGACAAATCCAAAACAAAGGGTTTTGATTCAAGGCTATCTCCCCAGTGGAGTCGCCAGTCTGTTGTAGGAAAATCTGCCTGCGGACAAGTAGATCGACCTCTAGGGCTTGACCTTAACCCTAGACAGAAAAGTTCTTAACGTGGACACTGAATTTCTCTCAAATCTATCTAAGCCTAATGCATGAGAAGGAAGGATGTTAGAAGTACCTCTTAACCGACATTTGTCCCTGCACGCTCCGAGTCGCGCTCCAATCCTTTGCTCCTCGCTGAGAACTGCGGGCAAAACAAGATACGACCACTTCCTACTCTATTGACATTAGCTTGAAAATAGATCTATCACTAAATGATAAGTTTATGCAACATCAAACACAAACTAGAAAGAAATAGGCCAAGCTTGTCATATTAATGAGAATAACGAAAACAGTACTTACAATCGTAGATGCGAATGCGACAACTTCGTCAAGTCCTCTTCGTCTAACCCTTGCCTAAAAGATCCAAGACCTGGATGACAACAACTTCAATGATTGTTCTCCTTTGGCTAACTGCAAATTTCCTCCAAGATCATAGGTTCCATATGCTTAGTTCTTCCTCCTCTTCATCACCATATAGCTTGCTTATATAGGCTAGGAAGGGTCTAACCACTTGAGTTATGTTTAGAACCAGTTGGGAACCTCCTCCTTGGATCAGAGATATTTTGATAGAACCAAGAATTTGAGCTCAACCGCCTCCCAAACTCGAATGATTCTCCCCTTATTCTTCTCACCGGGCTAACAATTTACCCAGAATGGAGAGCGCTCCCTCAGAAGGGGCATCAGAGCGCTAGAACGCTCCAGAGAAGGCCAAGGGAAGCGCTAGCGCTTCAAATCTGAGTAGCGCTTCTGCAAAGGGGTGGAGAAGCGCTATAACACTTCTGAAGCATGGTAGAGGGGCGCCAGCACTTCTTAGGCAGTTTTAGGGGAGCGTTCCCCTTCCAAACTCTTGATTAAGAAGCCTTCTTAGGTGTTAAGAGATGTTTGACTCTAGTGAACTAGTTTCCTCCTTCAAACCAAGCATATAAGATGTTTCAAGTGCCTCTTTAGTGTYGTCATTATGATAACACGGTTCAACAACATTTGSGACACTTGCGACAAGTGAGAGGCATGTGTGACACTTATCCAATTGAGTGATTTTGAGGTGTAACACATACAAATGTTTCAATCTGAGCCTCAACAAAATATTGGAAAACATTAATGTACATATTGATGAGACAAGTGTTCAAAATCCCAAAGAAGAAAGMAAAGACTCAACAGAGAATGAAGCATAAGAGGATTTGAAAGAAGAAGTCGAAGAAGCAGAAACGAAAGAAGAAGAAGAGAAACCATAAGTAGAGAAAGAGGAAGATGACCAACAAAATCTTTAGATATCTCCCAAAAATCCTAGTTGGGGAGTGCAGAAAAATCATCCACCATAACAGATCATTTAGAATAAAGATGCAGGAGTTGAAACTCGAAGAAAATTTCACTCACTAGAACAAAGACATCTAACACTATTATCAAAAGTTGAACCCAATAGTTTTGAAGAAGCCAACATCGATGAACACTGGATCAAAGCTATGGAAGAAGAACTGGATCAGATAGAGAAGAATGAAACATGGGAACTTGTTCCAAGGTCTAAGAATAAGAAAGTGATTGGTACAAAATGGGTATTCAGAAACAAGATGAATGAGGATGGACATGTAACCAGGAATAAAGAAAGGTTAGTATGCAAGGGATATGATTATGTTGAAGGAATAGATTTTGAAGAAACCTTTTCCCCAGTTTCCAGAATGGAAGCAGTCAGACTGATCTTGGCTTATGCATGTTTTAAGAAAATCAAAATATATTAGATAGATGTAAAATAAGCCTTCCTAAATGGAGAACTAGAAGAAGAAGTCTACATCGAAAAACCAGAAGGGTTTCTACTGTCAGAAAATGAAGATTATGTTTGCAGATTGAAGAAGGCACTATATGCACTCAAACAAGCTCCCAAAGCGTGGTATTCAAGTTTGGACAGGTATATACAACAACAAGGGTCCAGGAAAGGCAATGCATACAACAATCTCTACATAAATTTAAATCAAGGTAGTATATTGATAATTGAAGTTTATGTTGATGACATTATTTTTGGAAGTGATGATGACAGAATGAGTTAGACATTTTCTACAGACATGCATAATGAATTTGAAATGTCATTACTTGGTGAGTTGTCTTTCTTTTAGGGACTTCACATATGTTAGCAAGATAAAGGTATTTTCATCTCCCAGACCAAGTATATCAAAGAAATGCTAAAGAAGTTTGGAATGGTAGATTGCAAGCCTATAAGTACTCCCATGCAAACTAGTTGCAAATTGAGCAAAGATGATAAATCCAAGGATGTAGATCAAAGACTCTACAGATCGATGATTGGAAGTTTAATATATTTGACAACATCAAGACCAGATGTGATGCAAGTAGTTGGATAGGTTGCAAGATTTCAAGCATCATCGAAGGAAACACATGTTATGGAAGTAAAGAGAATATTCATATATCTCAAAGCAACATAATACTATGGATTATGGTATCAAAAAGGGAATGATCTATCTCTATTTGCATACACAGATGCAGATTGGGCAAGAAGTGTTGATGATAGAATAAGTACAAGTGGAGCAACCTTCTACTTGGGTGATTTTCTGGTATCCTGGTTGAGCAAGAAACAATATTCAATATCATTTTCCACAACAGAAGTAGAGTATATTGTAGCAACAACATGTTGTACATAGGTTCTCTGGATGAAGAAAAATTTGCAGGACATATAGGTGGAATATGACGAGCCTATTATGATATTCTATGATAATACCAAAGCTATAATTATCTCTAAGAATCTAGTGATGCATTCCAAGACGAAACACAGTCCAATCAAGTTTCACTTTCTACGGGAACAAGTTACAGAGAAGAACATCAAGGTAGAGTCTGTTGGGACAAAATAAAAGATTGCAGATATCTTCACCAAACCTCTTTCGAGGGAGACTTTTGAGTATATTTGACATAAATTGGAGTAGTTTAAGCCCCACAATGATCCACATGACATTTGGCACAGTAAGACATGGGGAGAGCGATAGTAATAATGGAAGACTTGAATGCTTTTTATCAAAGATTTATAGGAGGAAGCACCATGAAGAGAAACACCAGGAAAGATCAGAGGCTTATAGATAGGGGGAGAAACCCCAAGGAGAAGTCACCCTTTTCCATTGATGTCAAAGGGGGAGAAAAATAGAGGCATGGAAACGAAGAGAAGAGGCATGAAGACAGGGGGAGCCAACATGAGCATGAGAAGTGTTGTGTCTAAGTGTTGCCATGAATGCCAAAGGGGGAGGTTGTTTAAAGATTAATTGTTGAAAGATTAGTTGTTGAAATATTGGTTGTCATTGAATTGTTGAAATATTGGTTGTCATTGATGTCGAACCTTGAACATGAAGTTAACAAGTTGCATGCCAAGATAAAGGAGCTGTAAACAGAAGTTAACAAGTTGCATGTCAATTGCATGTTAAAGTAATTGTAAACAAAATTTAACAAGTTGCATGTCATTTGCATGTCATCATAGGATCTTCATTAAAACACAAAGAAGAGTCAATTGAAGATTACTTCTGTGAATACTAATGACTAGATCTGAGACAGTGAGAGGAAGTCAATGAAGTACAGTGAGGGAAGAAGTTTGCAGGAGTTGAGCATATGGAGAAAAAGATGGAGATCCAGGTTCTTTGCATAAATACATGGGTTTCAGGAGGAAAAGCGTGGACATCCATGAGATGCAGTGGGGAAAAGAATGAACATCTGCGAGCTGCAGTGGGGAAAAGCGTGAACATCCACGAGCTGTAGTGGGGAAAAGCACGGACATCTGTGAGCAGAAAGTGTATGGGTCGCAGACCTGTGAAGGAAAATTATTGAAGATCAAGGATCTAAAACCTAGGTCAACTACAGGTTGAAGGTACGTATTCCTGTGTATGTTAGGGTGTGTATTCTGAAGAAATCATGAACAAATATGTCTTAGTGATTCATAATCATTTGATTTGGAGAACTCTCCTATGGATCTTAGTATGAGGTATGTGTGGTTGCAATATTAATGAGATATCGAAATCAATAGCAACAGCATAAGAATAAACAACAACAACAACAACATGTTATCAGTTACAGCAACATAGGTAGTGATATATTGGTCTACATTTATATTTCAGGGCGGTTGGACGGGGCAATGAAAAGGGGTTGTAGCCTCCTTCCGGTGGGAGCCAGTAAATTAGGGAGTTGGGTCTTCCTTCGGGTTGCAGCATGTAAATAGGGGGTTGGATCCTCCTTCCAGTTGTAGCTAGAGAAATAGGAAGTTGGTGCTTCCAATGAATGTACACTTTGATAAATAAGAAAAACATTCTGTGGTTTTCTCCCGCATTGGGTTTCCATGTAAAATTCTAGTGTATTGTATTTATGTGATGTTTATGCATTAAATTACGGTGTTGATGATATATTGATTGCTTATGATATTTATTGGAGGTTTTATATTGTTATTAAAAGTACTAATTGTGCTCATACTGATTCACCCCCCCTCTCAGTATTCCAACAACATCCTTGTAAAAACCTTCTTCATTCTCATAATTAGCCTAGAGATAATATTTGAAAATGTGCAATTTTGAACCAAAATTCATATTATTATTACTGATATCCCAAGATTCAAGGACATGAGACAACGTCTTTTTTATGTTTTCCTCAACGATTTTTTTTATTGCAACAAGTAAACTGGGTGTTCCTCTCCACTTAGAATTGGATTCAGGAAGGCCACCGGGATTCATCTCGGGTTGGACAGAAGCAAGTGGTTTTGCAAAGATTAGAGGTGACATCAAAGCATTTTCCAATTCTCTAACTTTATTTTTTAATCTTTAATTTTCTACTTCCATATCGCCAATTGATATATCTAGGGCATTTCAAGTGACCATATGGATTTTTGAGAGTTTGGATGCCGGAACCTTTCTTAAATCCATTGTTGAATCTTTTACCCTTTTTCCTCTTGAATTTACACTTTCAAACACTAGATTTTTTAGTTCCTTATCAAATAATGCATTGTGGAGGGTTAATGACTCCTCTTCATCAAAAGTTGTTTCTTGAACAATTAGTTCCTTTTCTAGTAGAGTTCTTTTCTCTTCTTCTGGGAATTCAATGTTTTCTATGTCAACATCAAGGTCCACATATTTCAAAATGATATCATCTTCAGGTATGTATTGCTCTGTCTCTTCTTGGATTTTATGCCTTTTTCTCTTACAAACTGGTAATTTGTGGGTTGAGTCAATATTATTTTTACCATGACCAGGATCATCACCGCCCCCCTGAATTATTGATTAAAGAATTTTGTTTGTCTTGGACAATGTTATGGGTATGCCGTTTTGGAGTGCCATTTCTTTGAGATGAACTTTGAGATTTAGAACCTTTTTCATCTGTGACCTTTCCATGCTGTTTATATGGCTCGTTTGTGCTTATAATAGTTTCAAGGTCCTGAATTAATTTTTCTTGAGATTTATTTTCTTCATTCTCCTCCTCCTAATATATGTATGTGTTAATATATAAAACACTAAAACCAGTGGAAATTATATGATTCATAAAAAAATGTTGTGGATCAAACCCTTTCACGTAGTCATCCACCTTTAGCTTATAAGGTTCAAATTGAACAACAAATTCATCAATCTTTGAGGCATTCTTAACCATAATCTCATCGACCTTCCATGGTAATTGAATAAACTGTTTTTTATTTCTTTGAGCAAAGAAATTCGCCCAGAATCTATACTGTCTGCAAACTTCTATTATGAGCATTTTATCAGATAGATAAAGTGGGAGATAAATATGTGCCACATGGGAACAATAGATTCTGATAATGATATAATCTTCATTGTATTCAACTACTCTGCTCTAATTTAAAAATGATGCCGCTTCTAATGACAATCTTGAAGTATTTTCCCCAAACATTAATTTTTTGAAAGAAGAAAGAAAAGAGTTGTAAAATTCATAGAAGTGGTACATTGCTCGTTTCTTCCATGGATCCAGATACCACGTATAAACCAGGTCTATCATGAGATCAAATTGCTTTGAAAGATGGAGCCCTTGAAATTCATGGCTATCAATGACAACAAAAACTAAATACACAGACATATAAAATATTTTGTCTTTCTTAAAGTTCAACAATTGAGATGTTATTTTCGTGGATATAATCCTTGACCAATCAAAAACCCTTTTTACTTCAACAGAGTAATACAAGATATACATAGCCAACCTGGGAATAACAACAGTGGATTCTAGCTAAAAACCAGGCAATTTTTTGTAGGGTTTCTTGAGTTGACTAACCTGTATTAAAGATAAGTCCTCCGAAATTGTTGAGGGATGTTCCAGGCACCGTGGCAATATATCTATGCCGCCATTTTTAGTTTTGATAAAATTCTTGGCTTCCTCAACTTTAAATATTGTAGTTGGCTTCAACAATTTAAGCATATGATTGAAAGTAGGTGGCCCCAAAGAAATCGACGAGCGCCCATTCATTTTAATAATCCTTTGGTATTTCTCGAAGTTGTTAGTACACCATATTACTAAGTCATTTGTGTCCAATACTTCTGGAACATAGACTGCTTGGACTATCCCAGGCGTCCATACGATATTAACATTCCTTTCTTCAGTAAGTAATGAAGAATATTTCTTGTAAACTTTGGACCCATGATTTTCTGAATTTTCTCGTGCAAATGTGTTCAACGTGTTGCCGTAGAAGCTTTCTCTTCTTTTCGTCATCCTCTTCTATGATTATCGTAACATGCAGAGGACTCCAGTGAATATGGAATAATATTTTCCCTCTTTAAGTTAATATTGGAGCTTTTGTTTCGAGGGAGAAGTTGGATGAATTAAATTCGAAATTATGAGGTTAATATTGAAGAACTCACTATATGAATAACAATCCTAATATATTAACTTTTCACGAGCTGTGCATTAAATATTTCTTTGATTACCGTGACACAGGAAAAAAACTTATGGTGGAGTGGAAGAATGGATATTAAAATTTTGAAAAATCTAATCTTTGTTTCTGAAGTTATAGTGAGTAATCTTGAAAAAGTTTCCAAGTACCAAATATCGCGTGAAGGGAGGAATGATCATATTTTAAAGGAATTGTGGAAACTTCACTTCTACGGTAAAACTCAAAAAATAACTAAGTGTAAGAAATAACACGACGAGCGGAGAAATAGGCGGGGCAATGAAATTTTAAGAAATATCCTCTTCTGTGATTAAAAAATGAGACTAATTATGGAAATGAGCAGATGGAGAAATGATCATTTTAAAGGAATGAAAATAGATTTGATTTCCCGCGATTCTGCTGCTCGGAAGCCAAAATAATTACTTTGAGATTTGGAAATTTTCTAAGTATGGTACATTGGGATAGAAAAAGAAATGTTATGGGAGAATTTTAAGATCGATAAGTTTTTATATGACCAAAAAAAGTACATGTCAATAGTGAGGACATCCATTAGTGGCTTCTATGCACTGCTATCCACATATGCGGGTTGACTCATCACTGTTGTTCAAGGAAAATCACGCCACCTGAAACAACCCACTAGTGGTTTATAAGGGGGAAAAATTCACTCTTGCTAGATGCCTCTGGGTCTCAGGTCATTACCATGTTTCCTTATGTCTGAAGAAAATGAGCTCTTAGCCAATCAAAAGCAATTTAAGTCTTACCCCAAGACCAAAAGACAGTTAGCCTAGATAGTATATGCAAGAAAGCTAGTGTCTCTTATTTTCATTGTTATGACTACCTCCAATAGGGTAATATGCTTTTTAGTAGCATTTAGCTTTAATCCCATACGAAACAAGATACTATCCTCACTTACATTTTAAGCTCTTGCTTAAAAAATCAATAATTAACTTATTATTTTAGAAAATTAATACCATTAATCACCACATACAATTTTACAAAGCCAATATTACTTATCATTTTATATTTCAGATATCATTACAATAATAATATTTAATAATAAAAAAATAATAACAATAACTTATAAAGTCAATATTATTGATCACTTTAATAAGAGAATTGTAATTGCTAACGAGGATATAACGTAGTCATATATTTCCAATTTTACATCAAATATAACCAAAAAAAATGTTAAATTTCTCGAATTTAACATTTACATTTCACAATTTTTTTCCTTTCAAACATGATATCCAAACAATAATTAATATAATATCAATTAGTTGAAATGTGTTGTAGTTGTTAGCGAATATAAAACTTAATTTTTTAGCTTACACATTTTATATTAAATTAAACTTATTTAATCATAATTATAATTATATATATGTTAAACTTTATAAAGCCAACTTGTTTAAAGCTTAAATTCAAACCTTAACTAAAATCATCAAATTCAAAAATATAAAATCATTTAAAAGAAACAATGGAGATGATTTATGAAAGCATGGTGAAATAGTGGAGATGATTTGTAATTTAAATTTTGGGCCTGGCACATAGGGTACATCTAGACTATTGTAGAAAGTAGGTAAGGCCCATCTCATCTCATTTGCAAAGTTTGTAGATTGATTCCTCATCTTTTTAGTGTAGTGTAACCTTCGAGGGTTCATCAAAGGCGTAGTTGTTTGGATAGGATATGTAGCTGATTTATACACATTAGATAAGTGAAAATGGCACTTGTATTAATGAATACAATTTTAATAGGATAATGTTTCATTATTATATTAGTAAAATTTATAATTATTGAGATAAATAATAATTAGTAGTAAATAAGTTTAGAAAAAATAATATTAATATTGTAATGTAAAAAAAATTGAAGAGATTTTTATATATATATATATTTCAAATTTATTATGAAAAATGTTGAAATAATAAAAAAAAACATATTTTTTAACTTAAAATTTACTTTCCAAAATCAAAATATAAATTAATAAAATAATTTTTAGTGTAAATAATAGTTACACCATTTCCATTATTATCATGTATATAAAATTATTCATAATACAAATATAAATAATGTACATAAATTTTTACAATACAAATATAAACAAGTGCTGCATGGCAACGTAGTCCCTGCCAGGTTGGAATGGGAATAAATGCGACCAAGTATAGACATGTGGGAAGCAAGGTGAAGTACATGTGGTAGCCATGCAGAATTTAGTACTCCCGAATTAGTTTTCTTTGAAATTTATCAAAAATTAATAATGTCTGATAATGACAATGTAGCATACAATAGAATAGTAACAACGTCGTGCAACAAAGGCATCCCCGAATTATTTTTCTTTGACAAAAAAAAATCAGCATACAATAGGACACAAAAAATCTAGCATTCCCGAATTAGTTTTCTTTGAAACAAAAAGCATACAATAGAATAGTAAAAATGTCTTGCAACAAAGGCATTCCCGAATCAATTTTCTTTGAAATTGATCAAAAATTAATAATATCTGTTACATATTTCTGGAAATTTAAATGCGTTTGTCATATAGACTGGGATTGGGGCTCTCGCGGACCATAAAAAGAGTAAGTACAAGAATTAGGAATTTCGAAAGAAGAAGTGCGTGGCGTTAGAGAGGAAGACCAGAAAAAGAAGAAATTGGAAGTTATGAGTGTTTGGTTACAATTTTCTATTTAAAGAGGTAATAACTGGATTGATAAAGAAAACAAGATGAGAGTATATACTTAAACTGGATTGATAAAGAAAACAAGATGACAGTATATACTTAAACTGGATTGATAAACAAAACAAGATGACAGTATAGACTTACTATGAAGCCGATGCGTTTTTGTTGCTGTCGTCAATGGGTCAGTGGAATTGTCTTGACTGGTTGTTGCCCTTCCTGGATGAGGTTTTCCATTCTGTGTTGGAACCATTTTTCAATGTAGCTTCTCATGGGGGCCATGTTAATTTCATCCTGGATTTCTATGTTGTAAAGGTTGTTTTCTAATTTCCTTAGATCCATTGAAATACTATGCAGACTCTGTTCAATTTCTTCATTGTGTGTCAAATAGTCCAGTACCCAACGCTCGAGCTCATCTACACGATGTTCAACTATGCCGTAAAACTTTTCGAAAGACAACCCCTTTAAAATATCAAGTTGTTTATCGAAGGCTTCTTTTGTCATTGACAAGGATTTGAGAATTAAGTTTGGGTCTTGAACCTCGTTGGTACTTTTGGCTAAGTCTATTTGGATTAGGCTTGTGAATAATTCTTCCTTTTCTGATATGGCTTGTTTACATGATTCGACAATGAGCTGCAGGTTCTTAACTTTCTTTTGTCAGCATGCTTTTATTTTTTTGGTCTGCTTTGGAGAGGGGAGATTCTCTTGTCTTCTTTTAAGTTCCGAGGTGTTGACGACATGGTTGGCAAAAGGGGTCAGCACTCGATCACAAAAATGTTGATCATTTTTTAAATTCGCCTCCAAATGTTCGAGCAAATCGTTTGCCCTCTTTCAGAAGGAAACTATATTTTGTGATGTTTCCCAGGCTTCAGTAACTAGTTGCATTCTTTTCTTGATGTTGTTCTCTACAAGGGCTCTAGAGCATGCAAGGAGGGTAGAGGATACTTTCATCTTGGCTGTAGTGGTAGCAGTCACATTTTTTTTCTAAAGGACTGGCAAATTCTGGGGTGGCAATGAAAGCCTCTTCAAATTCCTTGAGGTGGTCTTTCAGTCTAGCATTTTCCGCTTCAATTCCTCCAATGGAATCATGAAGAGAATCACCAGTTACACGGTGAAATAGGGAGATTTGGGACGACTACATTTTCCTAAAGTTAATCTCTGTGTGAGATTTGCCTTTCCTATTTGTTACAGTGACCATATTTTTAGATTGGTTGTAAAAAACAACGCTCTGGAATACGAAGGATTCATCTTTGTCAAAAATGTCGGTCTCAACTATTTCCATTGCGGATGACCCAATTTTGTGCATGTGCTCAGTTTCAATTTCAAGTTGCACCCGTTCACTTTCAATTTCGGGTTCGTCCACCTGGCCTGCATTGTTTTTTCTCTTCTTGGTCAGTGTAATTTTGTGAGAACTATCAATTTTTATGCGAGGAGGGTTCTTATCTCCTCATCCGTTCAAATATTTCTGGGTTGCTTTCTTATTGGGGTGGGCAATTGAAGAGATGCTCCGTGATGTCATGCTCTTGGGAGTGCTGGCGAGGGACTGGGCACTCTTCTCACTGGATACTTTTTCCTGTTGTATGTATAATTCAGTCGTGCTTTGCAATGTCTCTGCATCACAATTTCCAGAAGCAGGATTGTTGTCGTCACTGTCCCTGTCCTCGGTCAGATGTCTATGGATAAAGGAGCTGCTAAAGCCAACTGCGAGTAAATGTTCTCGAAAAATCCCATTAGGGTCGAACCCTTTTAGCCTTTCAACATACGTTAGGTTCAATTTCTTGAAATGGCCAACAAATTTGTCAATCTTGTTGACGTTTCCGCACATGAGGTCCCTGACTTTCTAGGGCAGAGGAATGAATTGTTTTTTTTTCTTGTCATGGAAAAAATGCAACCAGTGGTTGTATTGCCTTGCTATTTCTGCAACAAACATCTTGTCCGTGATGTGGCATGGAAGGAAAGACGGATTTTCCTTAGATCCAAAGACCATTAGTACACTGTGATTTTCCTTTTGTTCAAGTGTGCCCTTCCTGTTCAAAAACTTGGTTGCTTGGCCATACATCCGCAGAGCATCCTTCCCTAACAATAAATCTTTGAAAACTTAGACAAAGCCATTAAAAACTTCATAAAAACAATGGGAGGCCTTGTACCTCCACAGGGCTTGGTACCAGAATGTTACTGGGTTGAATCCACAACTTATTTTCTTGGAAAGAGAGAGTTTTGGAAACGGACAACAATGCACTATTGCGAAAATCAAGTAGGATGACATATATAATTTATTCGATTATTTGAATCGTGACAGCTGGGAATAGATCTCAATGGAAATTAGCTTCGCCCAATCGAAAATGAATTGTTCTTTGACTGTGAAGTACAAAATATAAATAATTATATGGGAAATGCTTGCCGTGGATGCCTATCCTGTTATTCTTGTAAACAACCAAGCAATTTCTCGGAATGGATTTCTAAAGGAACTCACCTGCAACTTTGTGATATCTTCAGGAACTATCGTTGGGTCTTCGAGGAACTCGGCTAAGATGTCCAACCCGTTATCATGTTTTTATAGGAACTGCTTGCAATCTTGTCCTCTAAAGGTCAATGTTGGCTCCGACAATTTTAACATCTTGCAGAAGACTTGAGGTGAAAAAGAAACATGAGAATGGTCGTGCAGTGGAATAATTCTTTGGCTTGGAATATTTTTTTCGGCGCACCAAGAGACCACCTTCTTACAGTCAAAAACCTCAGGGACGCAGCCTGCACGAGCGATTCCAGAGGTCCAAATCACTTCGTTCTGGGCGGAACAGGATGAATAGTAAAATTATGCCCTGGACCACTGGAAGTTCTGGTCCTGATGTCCGAAGATATTTACTATATCTCCACAAAACTGTTGTCGACCTGCTGCCATAAGTGAACAAGAATGTTTGTTTTCTCTAGACAATGAATGAAATGAAAAGTTGGAAGGGATAATATAACACTGCACAAATCTTGGTCCAATGTGTGTGAATGGGAGATCTCCTTGAGAATTTCATTCATTAATGACAATTTCGACGACTGTTGCATGATGCATTGTTAACATTAAACACTAGTAATTGCATACATAGAAATGTGAACATGGTGGATACGACAATGAGCAATTAAGCATTGTAGATATCTTGAAAGGGCCAATGCGACGACACGCGTTTGAGATGAGCAATTGGAAAGGACAATATAACTCTCCACAGATCTTTGTTTAATGCGTAATAATGGGAGATCTCCTCGAGCGTTTCGCTCATTAATGACAATGTTGACGGCTCCTACATGGTCAGCTGTTAGCATGAAAGGTTTGTAATTTCATACTAAGAAATAAGTACAGAGGTTGTGGGGATGGGAAAAAGCAGCTTCAAAATAGGGTTACAAGGTACAACCGTTCGAGGTGAGGGCATGAGGGTAAAATTGTATGTCTCAGAAATTTTTGAGTGCAATACACGTAAACCGAAGAGGGTATGATAGGACAGTCCAAAGGGCAATTTTTATATCACTAGTAAGAGCATAGCTAATGTATATCAAGAAGGATAGGAAGTTAGTGGGGATGGAAGGCAACGACAGATACTTTGAAACATTTGTGAGCCGTGGTAGAGTGAAGCTTCCGAGTTCGAGGAATCCATTGGTGGAATTGTAGATCACATAAGTTTTGAGTGTGCGATGTATATCACGGAACAAGAAGCAACAGAGTTCGAAAGCGCCAACCTGGCAACTACGACCATAAAATTGGCTAAGTATGGAAAGGAACAACAGTCGGCCGGATTCGTCATGTGAGGATATAGATGGATATGAATCAATGTGGAAAAAATCGTTTCAGGGAAAAAATCGCCGGGGTCAGAAAACAACGTTTCGTAAAAATCGACAAAACATCGGCAAAAAATCGACAAAAAATTGACAAACTTAAAAAAATACAAAAATAGTCATTTTTTAAAATTTTTTTGAAACATTTAAAGCAACAATAGCATCAAATAGACAGATTGCCACATGAATATGGAAAGAAAACTGATATATAAGATATATAAGATGTCTAGTGATACATCACACATAAAAAATGAATCATGTCCTGATTCCTGAGTCATAAAAAAATATA
>JASDQU010290199.1:0-14466 GCA_032191745.1 Picea mariana | reverse complement strand
CAATCGGTATTAAGAACTTTCCAATTTCTCGAGTAAGGAGGAAGGAGCACTTCCTTTTGGAGATCAACCACTTTGATGGTGTCAGTACTCTATATTTGAGCTTGAATGCATTGCATGCGTTCCAAGGATTTGAAGGGAGGTAATTGTTGCCACGAATATAACCATAGGTGGGCTTCTTCTCCACCTCACAATTCCCAAAAGGCATGTTCCTGAAGAAGATGGCGATTGCACATAGCAACATTCCATATGTTGGAGCCTGAAATCGGATACAATTAGCAGCAGAGATGTGGGAAGAATATTTTTTCTTCCATAACCTTTCCCACAATTCTTTCACGTGATTAAGCCAGCGGCAGCAAAGCCCATGTTTTCCCCGATTTGTGTTTTTTCCAAAGAAATTTTCTTTACATATTGCCGATGGTATTGAGAACATAATGTGGGGAAACCAGGGCCAAAAAAAGATAAATGGGGATGGCCTCGAGTACAGATTTAATTAGAACAAGGCGAGATGCCAGGTTTACCATTCAGAAGGTCCATCAATTTAAACGATTGGTGAGGAATTGAATGAGCGAATCCTAAAAGATATTTCAGGCAACTGAGTCGAAGAGAGGTATACCAAGGTAAATGGATAGACGGGAGTCAAAGAGAGGTATACCAAGGTAATTGGACAGAATACCTCGGAATACCTAGTAAACATGAAATGTGGTGTTGTATGGCTAAAGGAGTGTTAAAGAAAAATAATTGGGACTTGGCCAGGTTGATGGAAGTGCCGGAAGCATCACTAAAGTTCTAAAGGATGGTCTTAAATTTGGAGGCTTCTTTTGCACTTGGGGTGCCCATTAACATGGTATCATCCACAAATTGGTTGTGCGACGTAGCAGGCTGAAAGCCATGCATGGGAAACCATTTGCAATGGAGGATTTGATATAGCAGCCCAGACCTTCGACTACAAGGAAAATACCTTGTAGTAGAGGTCTTTAGTGTTACAAAATTGGAAAAAAATGTCAAAGAAACCTTTGCTAAAACATTTGTTTTTGGTAGTGGATGTTTTTGCAGAGATTATAATGGAATTTCACTATAACTAAAAAAATATGGGAGGCCAAAGGTTTTAACTCGTTTTCTTCTAGGAGGTGCATTGCACTTCATGGTATATACGCACTAATGCATTCTCAAACTTAAAGCACGAGTGCTTACATTTCACATAAAGCACCGGGAAAATAAAAAACTAATTGGGGCACCGATGCTCTTCTAAATAATAATGCACATGTCATTTAATAATAACAATGCACCACTAGAAATTACGATACCATGCATCATGGTGTTACAAGACAAACCCGACTAGTGGATGCAATTGCACCGATGTGGAAGTTTGATACAAAAGCATCGATGTGTCGTCTTAATTAAAGGCACTGAAAGACCCATTTTTATTATTATAATTGTTGTTGTTAAAATAATATTACGATCAGTGTTGGTTCATTGTATTACAACACCAATGTGCACTTTATTACAGGAGCGGTGTCTGTTAGCATTAAACCCATCACTGTTCATTTTCTCTTTTACATAGACCTGTGACAGTGCAATTATTGTTATTTTTTAATTCGAGTGTTCATAACAAAATTGGAATATATCTTATAATACTATTCGTATAAATCAAATTTTGAGTAGTGCATTTGGATATGATGTTTTGATTAATTTGTTATGTCATGGCATTTTGCATCTGTTCATTATAATATTTAATCATCCATATATTTAATCACTTCACACCGACATTGGAAAATGCAATAGAATAAAATAAAACATATTTTATTATATATGAATATGAGACTCTTTTTCATACAAAATGGGACATTTATTGGTAACCCGTTTTCTTTCAATTGGGACACTATGTCCATTACATTAAACAAAATGTTTGATTTTCAGAGACAATTATTTAAAACAATACAACAACTTGCATTGATATCAAAATATATTGATCATCATTCTTCTTTGGAACTGTTGTCAGTGCTTGAGCTACTTCCATGACTTGGGTTATTTGGTCGAATTTTTTTGTTGATTGCCTCGATTGTTTTCCTGTTCTTCCAGTTCCATAAACAAAAATAAAAATAAAGTGTATTGATTGTATCTACATTCATGAGAATAATGCAATTTGAAATAAATAATATACATGAATGTAAATTGAAAAGTGGCGTACCATAGAAATAATTGAGTCCTGAATGATAGACATTCTTTCAAAACAAAATCTCATTCGTTCTTTCAACAACTCTTCTATTGGTACATTTTCATACTTTGTTTCCTACAAGTTTTATACTCCATAATAAATCATAGAGTTAATATAAAGGATTTTTTTTGGTCCATTAATTATAAAATGAGAGAATTAAAACAACATACATACTTACAAATTCTACAATTAATTTTTTATATGAAACTTATACTCACAACCCATACTTAACCCAATGTCAAACAATTCTTCTGATGACTCTTCTTTTTATGTTAGCACGTGTTTTAAGACATTCAACGATGGGTGTTGTAAAACAACTTCAAATATAAAAAAATGAAATCCTAAGTTATTATAAGGAAATAACAATTACTCACAAACTTTTCTATTGAAACCCTTTTCTTCCTTGTCATCCTATTTTATGTGTTAAATGGGTTCCATTTTGTTTTATTTTCTGCAAGAAAATACTTGAAAATTAATATTTAATGATAAATTATTTATTTATATGTACCTAATAGAAAATTTCAATGATTTCATACATTTTAATCACATTCTTGTTGAGATGGTTCCTCCTATGATGCAATTATGTCCATTTCTTTGACCATCTCCTTGAACATTTTTTGGACATTCCTGCCAACATCTTTCGGATATTAGCTCATTGATCTTTTGTGATTTTCATAATAGTCCTGAAAAAGTAACATGACAATAAAATATTTTTATATTGACATATAAATTCTAAACATAACAAAATTGTTATTAATAAATGAATGCTTTGTAGTAATATATGCATATTCTATAAAATCATTTTTAGGAATATTTCTTCCTAAAAGATTATTTTTTGTTGTTGTATGTTTTTTCTATTGCAAATATGATAGGTCTCATTGACCATTTCTCTGGAAACACTTCTTGTAGTTTAGATATTACAACCTAGTTCTTGGAATCATTGGATTGATTTATGCATTGTGAGTCGAAAGTACATCTATAAGTTCATTCCTCTATATCCCTCATAGTTTTGTAAAATAATTCCCCCCTTTCATTAACCTCCAACACAACTCTAGATGACCTAAGAACCAAGTCATCATCATTTACATCTTCTATCATTTTTATTTTCTTAGGATGACATTTTTTTCCTTCGTTGTTGGTCCTTGTTGAAAATTAAACATATGTGAATTAATTGATTGTTTCAAACATGTTATATAATATTATTAAGTATATTATTAATGAAAATTCAAAAAAGAACTGATATTGAATAGTATTATTTCATTCACCTAATTCATCCTTTTGAAATTTTTTTGTCAACTGTTTACACTCTTCTACACTTAGATCACAAAGAATCTTATCGAGGTTCCTCATTTTGTGGCTCTGCATGACACACACTAACCAATACATATTATTTAAACTTACATATAGTTAAAACATATTAATTTTGTATAGAATTTATAAAGAACTTTCCTTTTCTATTTTTTTTGGATGTGCTATCATTATATCTGTTTGTCATAAGTTCAACACCTAACTGGTAGAGGGAACATCTAGCCCCCGTCAAGTTTAGAATCATTTATTTTTTTATTTTTTTTGGTCAGTTAGAGGTTTTTTTTTACCAAGACAAGAAGATGGTGGGGTTGGCAAAGTGATATAGATGAGGGTACTCCTTGGCTGGTGGTACACAAATGATAGACAAGTGAAATAATAGAGGCAAAAACAAAGGAAAACAACAAACCACTCAATGAATAATCTGTTGCAAGAAGTTTAATACTTAAAATATCAGTTCAAGACATTAAACGTGTATCAAAAACAAAATTACTCCCACAAGTTGCAATAAAAGCAAATCTTCACCACAATATTTGTTGTTTCACAAGTTGCATATTAGTAAAGACAAGTTGTACAATAGATGAATCAAATGAAATGTACTTCACACAAATCAAAAACTGCATTCAAGATAAGATAAAACACATGTAGATTTGGGCAAAAACATTGTCATCAAGAATATATTCACCATGTAGAGAGATTTAATCCATGCCTAGAATAGGTTCGACCAACTGATGTATTGATCTTCTTTTCCCAAAAATTTGAACCCTTATAACATACAAAAATTGCCTATTTATCAAATATGTAGAGGCCCTCGACTAGTGTGGAACTGGGATTCAATCTACAACATCAGTTCTAAAAAAACTTATTATGTTAACTAAAACAATGTGGGAGTATATTAAGGTGTACTCCAACCTTGACTTAAAAAAAAAAAGAGTTGCTCTTATCACACATAAAATACCACTTATTAACTTAATCTGAATAGTTCTGAACTTTTAGAGAACCAAAAAATGCTACTAGCATTAAACCAAATTGATGCATATGTTGAATCGAACCGAGTCTTGAAGAAACTAACTAGGAGTGACATAACCGAGTTCTTTTTAGAGTGTTGGTATCCATGCACATTGTTGGAGGCCAACTGGTAGATAACTGGATGTTTTGGCAGTGTTTTTCTTCAATTTATCTTCTGGGGGAAGAAGCAAGTATTCTTAATATTTTCTGGTTTCTTTGATATTCCTTCTGTAGTCTGGGTGTGTAGTTTCTCCAATTTCTAGTTGCAGTGTTGTAGGGTTCGGATCTGAAGCTTAAGTTATGTACATGTTGACTATCACCAAGCTGTTGTTAGACAAGAAATATGATGTCTTTGACTGGCTCGAAGTTCCTGGTTTGGCGTCATTTAAAAACTTCAAAATATGCAATAAATGAGGATAAGCCACTTCAAAAATTCATCATTCGGGAGCTTTGGAGTGCAGTGTATACATATCTCCCAAAGGAACGAACTCTCGGTGTCATTAACCAACACTTTTTGTTGATTAACCCCAGATCATTTTTATCCTTAAACATTTCAGGACTTCGGGACTACGTCTCTTCAGGGTTTGGGAGTTTCTAAATGCAAAGTCTACATACCTTCCAAAGAACTGAACTCACTCAGTGACGTGGTAGTTCAATGCTCCGATAATTCGGAAAACTGAGTTTGTTGTTGATTGAAATTTCGTGGAAGGATAATATCTCGGAGTGACATGTCAACATTTTGGCACTTGGATGTTCGGGGGCTCCGATACTTCAACAACTCGACACTTCGAAGCTTCAGATAAATGTGTTTTATATGAATTGAAATATCTCATAGCGGCGATATCTCGGATCTAACATGGCTACATGATGTCACCATCGTTGACGTATCACAAAAAGAGAGTGACACGTGTCACCTAAAAATGAGTAGATGAAATACCAAAAGGTGCCTGAAATGAGTGCCACATGTCATAACAGATGAATTCCACGCATCTCAACAAATGAATGCCACGCGTCTTCTGCTATTTATCATTAGGGAGATTTTGAATGTGGAGTATGGATATCCCCTGGAGGATGATCTCCGAAAGTGACGTGGTAGTTCGAGGCTCTGGCCCTCCGAGGCTCCGGGGCTTTGTGCTTGTTCTGGCTCAAAACCTACCTTATGAACGAACTCGTGAAGTGATGTGGCACTGAGGGTCCACTCTGACACTTCGAGGATGCTTGAATGTAGGGTATGAATATATCCCAAATGACCGAACTCGCGGAGTGACGTGGCAGTTCGGGGCTCTAGTATTCCGGAGGTTCATGCTTGTTTTGGCTTGAAATCTCTTGGAGTGAAACTGCATATGCTTGTTTTTAAACCTCGAGCAATTTTTAAACTTTAAATGCACAAGAGTCGTTGATCTAAATTTATTGTTGAATCTCCACCGTCGAAAATTTAACCTGTCTGTTTTCTCAAAATATTAGCTCGAAATTCACTTCTCTGACTTGTTTTGTTTTTATTTTGGATGTTTCATGTGAAAATAGAGGACTTGTTCAACCTAATGCATGCTAAATCAATGGTAAACATGATAAAAAATATGTTTAACCAATACCACAACATGCAATTATCTTGAAGAAAACATAAATAATTGTCGCAAAGAATCAATCAACAAATATAATGATACAAAACTGAGTCATTTAGTAAAGAGAAATAGAATTATCCAAGAAGAAGAGGAAATATTTTGATGATTGTATAAAGAATGGGAGAGGAGGTGTAGGGTTTCAAACTTAGGTCTCAACATTGGCTCAAACTGGGGACAACACACCCCTGTGGGGTGTTGAGAACAATAGATCGGTTCCTTCTATCTTAATAACTTTCTCCCACCCTCCTTTTCTTACCTATGTTTCTGTATGCCAACAATGTACATCTGCCACTATCTCTCATCCATGCATCTTATTGAATCCAAAACTGTAATTACACCCCAATGCATGTGTTGGGCTATGGATTCTTTATTCACACACAAACTAAATAATCAAATACAAACAAAAAAATACAGAAGATATGGTACAAGAGGGGCCTTCCCTCAGTCTTTCAAGAAAAATAGTGTTTCAGGAAGTGCCCATTTACTGGGCCGCCGAAAATCTCTGTATCATCCAGATTTTGTAAAACAAATATATTATTTTCCATAACCTCAACCACCTTAAAAGTACCAAGCTTCTTCAAACATTGTATTAGAGAATCCATTGAAATCCATAAACATCCTAGTAACCTAAACAAAAAATGTGGGTTAGAACTAATCGAAAATTGGCTCCCCTTGATCCATAAAAAACAACAATAATCATTGGTAATTTTCATACATTATTATAAATTAATTTATTCATAAGAAAATCCCTCCTAATTAATTATAATTCTAAGACAACCTAATAACCTCTTAAATAGATTAAGATTATTATGAACATAATTGACTAATATCTAAAATTAACATTGAATTAATAAGCAATTAGAATATAAATTAACAAAAGGGCAAACCCTAATATCTTATAAATTACTTAATACCTATAACCTAACCCTAGAACATAGTAATCGAAATGAATACATTAATAAACAACATTAAATTAATAATAACTCATTATATACCTTATAACCAAAACAAACTTTAAGAAACCTCATTATATATATAAATTAAGAAACCCTAATATTAACTGAAAACAAACTTTTAATTCTTTTTAGTTATTTAGTTTATACCTTAACATTAGATTAGTTAGATAATACCTTAACCCTAAAATAACTTTAATAATCCACTTATTACCTATTAACTAAACCCTAGAAAATTAAATAAAGATAAAAAAAAAAACCCTAAATTAATAATAAACTATTATTTAACCTTAAATAAACAAATTAATAAACCCTAGAAATCTTAGCAAATAATTTAACTTATTAAATAATTCTACAATAAACCTAGCCGACACTGAAAAATTTCCCACACTTCGAGTATTTATACCAGCTCTTCCCATCTTCTTAACCCAGGCTCATTGTCCTAAATATGGATCCTAATTTGGATCTGAAACATTGATAGTCTATTGACAACACTATGGCTATTCTGATCAAAACTGAAAAGCCAAAGGTTATCGAACTTACCATGCTTACACTTTTATTCCCTTATGGAATCCCACCTCAAGACCAGGTGTCCTTCTTGAAAGATCTCCTTCTTGGTTTTCTTGTCAAAAGCTAATTTGATATTTCTCTGGTATGCCTCAACTATCTGATTCAGTTCTTCTCTCTTTTGTTAAACCTCTATAATCTGAAAGATTCTCCTATGGACGTCATTTGTCTCCTCCATTTCTTCCTGTAGGAATTTTAGAACTGGTAGACCGAATTGAGTAGGAAATACAATATTTATCCCATAGAGTAGCTGAAATGGTGAGGTTCTCAAAGATTTCTTGGTGCTGATCCTATCATCCCACAAGGCATACTTAAGTTTAGAGTCCCGAGTTTTTTTTTGTTTTTGGTTAACAATTTCTTGATGATCCTGATGAGATTCTTGTTTGATGAATCAAAAATCCCATTCCCCTGAGGATAATATGGCATGGAATGTGTCAATGAAATGTTATGGCTACCGCAGAAGTCAATCATGGCTTTGGACTTGAATTCATGGGCATTGTCTGTTATAAGCTTTCTAGGAAAACCCATCCTGGAAAATATATGGGATTCTAAGAAGTTCAAAATCATCTTGTCAATAGCATTTCCTGGTGGTCACAAACTCAATCCATTTGGTAAAGTAGTCAGGGACAATGAGGATCCGCTTTTGATACCCATTGGAGGGTGGATTTATCTCACCTATGAAATCTAATCCCCATTGTTGAAAGGGGACATTGGTAGTGATAGGTTTTAGGGGAAGTGAGAGTAATTTTCTTTTTCCTGCAAACTTTTGACATTCATTGCATCCCCTTACTATATTGAATACAACAGAGAAAAGGGAACCTACTACCCTAGCTATGGGTTGTTCATGCCCTTCTTCATTCTTTTGCAGTAGTAGAACAACGATGGTTTCCTCGGAGGTGAAAGAAAAGATAAATAACTCTAAATGGCATATTCATGGATGACTAATACAGGGGCTTGAACTGAAGCTTATTTGATCCTTTGGAATGTTGATTTTTCCTCCTCTAGAAACTTGATAACAACATATTTCTTCAACATGTTGGTGATATGCCTTATGATTTTAGCAAAGTTTGGCATAAAAGCGCCTTAAAAAATTTGTTTTTCCTATAAAAGACTGAATAAACTTCTTGTTTCTGGGGATTTCAATTCCTTGAATGGCCTCCACTCTCTTAGGGTTGATTTTTATACCTCCTGCTGAGATGATGTGACCTAGGAGTTTACCTTCTAGCATAGCAAAGTGGGAATTCATGGGATTCAAAGAAATCCCATACCTTCTTCATTTTCGTAAAATCTTCTCAAGGTGTCATAAATTCTCATCATCTGATTTGGAGAAAATGGTGATGTCATATGATCTGAAAAGATCTTTTAAACGACAATGGCTAAGTTATTCTGCATGAGTTAAAGTACCATTTAGGAAACTGATGAAAGAGGAAGAATTAAAAATGAAACATAGCAGCCATAAGATAATATACATATCTGAACATAAACATGAAGAAAAACAAACCATAACACACCAAAGTGATAATGAAGTTTGGCAATATTGCTTATGTCTCCAGGCCTTTGTCTAAGTGGGTGAGGCTTTATTATTTATGTTCAAATATTTAAAAGTGCATCATAACAGTTCCAAAAATTTTACAAAATGATCTCATATTGTTCTACTAGATCTCAAGAACCCAACAAAATTGACGGCACTGAAAACAGATGAACAAAGCTCCCAGAAATGGCCCGAAAAGGTGCTCTCCTTAATGGCTTCCCTGCATAAAAATGGCTTTGGCTCAACAATACTTCAAAATTTTCTTTTTATGAACCTCTTTCCATGAATTCGAGAACCTTTGGTTTATATAGGATTGAATTTGGTAACAATCTCCCAACTTCCCCCCAAGATCTGGCCTAAAAAAGGGCCCAACATCCTTCAAAAATGACAAATATCTCTCAAAACTTCTAAGAAAATAAATAAAAATCATAATATAAAGAATAAAAAACCACATTTGGCATAAATTCCAGGCCCATCCCCTTTTCCTCGGGCTCCTAGTCACCTAGGTGCCCTCCAAATGGCCCTGGGATGGTGCTAACTCATTGGCCCCCTCTTGGATTCTTGGCTCTCAGTTATATGATGTGGCCATATGCCTACAACTCTATCCTCCACGTGCCAAATCTAGTTAAGCCTCGGTTGTTTAGGCCCCTATTCAAACACCCTGGTCGGTGGGCTAGCTCGGCCAACTGGGCACTTATCCACTACATCCATGCTCCAACCATTACACACCAGGTCAAATGGTATATGGAGCGATAATCAGGGGCTATCCCATATCAAATATCCACACCAATTGTTTTGTATGGGTTGTGGTCATATAGAATATACACATGGAAATGCATCAGGGCTAATGGATAAGCCCCAACCCTAATCTCCACCGAAGGAACCACCACTTCACTTTAAACCGATAACATTTTGAAAAACTGCTAGCCAATGGATGGTTGCCACATCGCATCCCAGGACTTGGCCACGAGGCACCATGTTATTTGCCTGAACAAGGACATGTGTCAAACCAAAATTCACCCACCTATCAGCTATATCTTCCCATTCATCACCTGTCCACGTTAGCGCCACGTGTCATATGAACCTTGCCATGTCATCTCGTGCCACCTGTACTTGCCCCATCATCCTATGTCGCATGTCACCCTTGCAGTGGTGCCACGTGTCACGTTATGACTCATCAATCTATACCTTCCCACGTTAGAACCAACACACCCTGCCATGTCATTTCTATGGTTGGACATCTTGTACAGTCATCTTCCATGTCAGTACTATACAGACTGTACAATCAACATATTTTTTTCCATGTTTGATGAAACGAACAGATCATGATATATTTCTCATATGACGTCCGCTTGAGCCATTTCAAGTTGCATTGGGTTTGTATCGACAAGGCCTACTGACACATCCATTTTTAAGCCATTCTGAGAACTTTTATTTTTAGGCCTTCTTGGACCCATTTTGGTTCCTGGATCCAATTCTGGATCACACCTCCCCAATAAATACCTTTTGGTCCTCCAAACGGTTATTGTCCAGTCATCAAGTGCAGGATAGGCTGCCCGACTTGTTCTCTATCTTTAAACTATTTCATGTTCACATGTCTCATCAAGATCAATTGTAAAACAAACATGATAAATGACAACATATTGTTAACCACTTATACTTTGTCAGATCTTACTGAAGCCACTATCATCCATGTTGACAAAATTACTAATGATAACATCAGAAATATGACTACAAATGAACTAATATGTTTTTATTATTTGCACGACATTAACTTATCTTGAAGCAAAGAGTGATTGATCTTCCATTCTACAATCATCTCTTGTTCTTGCTTAAGATCAATTACTTGATTTGAAACAATTTTAGGTGTGTTGCTTGCATGAGTCATTTTTCTTAATTGTTCCATTGTTTCAAGAGATTGATTTACTTTTAAATGATGAGCATGTNGATTAGGTGATATTGATTCTTTTCCCTGTAGAAGACTGCTTTGCGACCATACAAATAAGGATTGCCTAACACATTCCACATTCATTGAGTGGCACCACATCTCATGTTACCTTGTCCAAAAACTTAGATGAAACTGTAAACTTTAATGTGCATTGTTTTGTTATGTGCATTTGATGATTTTTTCTTATCCATTTAAGTCCGTAAGGCTTATAATGTATCTGAGTGTTTAATCCTAATTGTTTAACCAATTCTTCTGAAATCAAGTTAGATTGAGATCCACTATCTATCAATGTGTCGACCTTAGTATGTCTCATTATGACCCTTATGTGAAACAATTTACTTCTAGAATAAAATCCATCACCAATTTTACCTGTCAAACCAACCAATGAGACTTTAGATTCATCACCTAAATCTGATCCCAAGTCTATTGGTCCTGTTGTTGTTGCACACTGTTTGTCTCCCTTTTCTTTCTTTGAACAACTTCGGTCTCTTCTCGGGATGCAATTTCCAACAATGGTCCTCATCATGCTCTTATTTCTTGCAATGCTTGCAAGAAGGTTTCTCTTCCTTTATTGCCACTGAATTTTTCTTCTTTCCATTCCACTTCATTTTGTCCTCTTTCCTTGAAGACGATTCCCCTCATACACCAACTCATGTTTTCCCTTCCTCAATGTATGTTTCTTGAACAAAAAACTCATTAAGATTAGTTGGTCCAAACATAAATACAGTGTTACGAATATGTGCAGGTAAACCTCCTATATACTTCATAAGAGTTTCTTAGGTATGTAAAGGAATATCTAACTTCAATGCCATCTTACGAAAACCATCTGTGTATTCTTGCACTGTTTGTCCTTTTCTTAGTTTAAA
Source organism: Picea mariana (assembly GCA_032191745.1). Classification (NCBI taxonomy): domain Eukaryota; kingdom Viridiplantae; phylum Streptophyta; class Pinopsida; order Pinales; family Pinaceae; genus Picea; species Picea mariana. The sequence goes on along the minus strand of JASDQU010290199.1, from coordinate 2,451 downwards.
ATATTTCCATTCAATTAAAGACTTTTGTTTATAACCCAAAGGATAGAATTTATTTCTAAGTGCAGAAAAAAAAACCTGCCATCATGGAAATACATTAACCACTTGTTGTGTGCAATTTTGCAACTTGCTTTTCCACCACATTAGTGTTGTGCCTACAAGTCTAAGCGATACCAACTCGATCTGAGTTTCCTTGTCCTTTATTTGTTGCACACTGCAATAAACCTCCATCTGTCTGACCCAATTATCAAGCCTCTCTACATTGACTTCACAATCATACATAGGTAATTCAAATTTCACAACAAGTTTTAGTAAAGGCATATCTTGTTTATGTTTATGGGAATGTTTCCTTGCAGTGGATTTAGAACTTGAACTTGAAATTGAAGAAGGAGAAGAAGTTGATGGAGAAGAAGGAGGTGAAGGAGGAATTTGGGGAAGATCCTCATTCACATTTAACCTTTGAATATTCAACTAGAGTAGGTCTCTTCCGTTCCAAGTAATCCTCGTATAGAACCTTCATTATCTTCGACATGGAGAAGAAATTCTTTTGAAACTCTTTCTCCTCATTAGAGAGTCCCTCTTCTGATGCCATATTCTCACTTTGAGAAGTTATCTTTCTCAATCCAATCAATGGATTCTCTTCAAAAAGCTATCATTCACCATGATTCATATTTTCCCTGGTAATCATGCAAACTGAAAAACCAACCATCAACCTACTCTCATACCTCTTGATCCGACAAGATATTTTAAATGACAATGGTTAAGTTATTTTGCATGAGTTAAAGTACCATTTAGAAAACTGATGAAAGAGGAATAATTAAAAATGAAACATAGTATCCATAAGATAATATACATATCTAAACATAAGCATGAATAGAAACAAACCATAAAGCACCAAAGTGATAACAGAGTTCGACAATCTCGCCTACGTCTCCAGGCCTTTGTCTCAATTGGTGAGGCTTTATTATTTTTGTTCAAAGATTTAAAATTACATCATAATAGTTCCAAAAAGGTTACAAACTGATATGTTCTTGTTCTACCATATCTCAGTAACCCAAAAAAAATGACGACATTGAAAATGGATGAACGAAGCTCCAAGAAATGCCCCGCAAAAGTTCTCTCCTCAATGGCTTCCCTGCATAAGAATGGCTTTGGCTCAACAATCCTTCAACATTTTCCTATTCTAAACCTCTTTCCATGGCTTTAAGAACTGATGGTTTAGATAGGATTAAAGTGGTTAACAAAATCCCAACTTCCCCCCAAGATCTGGCCTCAGAAAGGGCCCAAGATCCTCCAAAAATGACCAATATCTCTCAAAACTGTTGAGAAAATCAATAAAAATCATAAGATAAAGTATTAAAACCCACATTTGGCATAAATTTCAACTGCAACCCCTTTCATCAGGCTCCTGGTCACATGGGCACCCTCCAAGTGTCCCTGGGCTGGCACTAGTTCATTGGCCCCCTCTTGGATTCCTGGCTCTCGGTTATATGTTGTGGCCATATGCCCACAACTCTATCCTCCACGCGCCAAATATAGTTAAGCCTCAACTCTTTAGCATGGATGATTTTAGGGGCTAAATTTCACTCATGGGCTAATTTTCCATGGTTTTTCCAAAAACGAGATTCGTTATTTTAAAAATGATTTGCCCAAATTCTATAGGATAAAATTATTTTACCTTAAAAATAGCCAAAATTTTATAAAAACTATATAAAATCCTTAGAAATTTGAATATTCTTACAAAAATATCGCCAAACATTTATAGTTGGCATATGAAGGATAAGTAAGATTTGCCAAGGTTTCTACATTTTAAAACACTTTTCCATCCTTAAAATCATCCCTGCTCTTTAGGCCCCAATTTTGTGGGCTAGCCCGACCAACTGAGCTCTTTTCCACCACATCCACACTCCAACCGTTGCACACTGGGTAACATGGTATATGGAGCAATAATCAGGGGCTATCCCATATCAAATATTTGCACCAACTATTTAGTCTGGGTTGTGGTCATATACCATATACACATGGAAATGCATCGGGGCTGGGGGCTAGGCCCTAGCCCTAATCTCCATCGACGGAACCACTGCTTCACTTTAAATATTAAATTTACACCTTATATAACAAGCACCATAGTGGGCAGGCTGGTATCTCGACCCTGCCCAAAGCACTCCGACATGGACCATAGGTCACAGGTTCGAATTCTATTGAACCCATAACATTTTGAAAAACTTATATCCAATGGATGGGTGCCACGTGGCATCCCAGGAATAGGCCATGTGGCACCACGTTATTCGCTTGATCAAGGACATGTGTCAAACCAACATTCACCCACCTGTGAGCTATATCTTCCCAGTCAACACATGTACACGTCAGCCCATGCCATGTGTCACCCTTGCAGTGGTGCCTTATGTCACAATATGACTTGTCCATATGTACCTTCCCACATTAGCGCCAACA
>JASDQU010290194.1:0-14466 GCA_032191745.1 Picea mariana | reverse complement strand
TTTTCTTTTTCTTTTTTCTTTTTTATCACAAATAATTTGAAGAATGCAATATCATTTGTGAACCAAATCACCAGATGCAGATAATATCCAAGTCATAAGATGATTCCCATAAATTATGGGGTGATAACACAACCAAGCGTCAATTCCATCAAAAAATTTACAATGACTACCATAGAAGTGTAGGAAGGAATTTGAAAATGAGTTGCATACCTGATGAGACCCATAAATGAAATTTGTATTCCATGTACCTTGTGGGAAAGTCTCAGTATGGGTGTTGTCATTCATTCCATAGGTCAAAGAAAAATAATGAGAACATGACATAACCATTGGCCGAAACCAAAGTTCTCATTATCCAGGAAAGTATCCATAGGCCCACATTTTGCATAACTCGCATGTTGAGAGGAGAAATCATATCTGCTAGTTTGAGGGAAACGTTGAGAGAAAGATTACTCCAAGCCTTCTCCTATAAAATCATCAAAATCATGTGAGGATTTTTGGAGTATTGAGACAGAAACCAAGGATGAGTCATGTTTTTTCCCTTGAAGATTAACATGTGATTCTGGATCAAATTTAGGTGACATTGTTTCTTGGATCAACTCAATGTTTCATGTGTCTTGCATGGTGATGGATTTCTCATTTGAAGTCATTTATTCATGGGGATCTAAAAACCTTTAATGTTTTGCATACCTTGTTTTCTTTGTTGTTAACATATTTGAATCGAGGTTAGGAATTTCATATTGTGTAGGATCATTGGATGATACATTGATGATCACATTCAATTCTAGAACAGAAAAAATAGTCATCAAAAACAAGGTTATTGTGATCAAATTGAGATTCAACATGTTCCAGAAATTCAAATTGCAGATGACTTTCAACATTGTGCATCTCGAATGGACTAACATTAAGAATTATTCTTTGATCAATTAAATCTTGGAAATATTGTCTTTCTTGTTTATCATTCAATGTTTCATTGAGATAAAAGTGTGAATATTCTACTTACTAAATGATAGGCTAGTGAAATTTCATGTGAGAGATCCTTATCAAAAATATTTGTATAAAGAGAAAAGAGATATGTAGATTTTGAAAATGATGGGATTTCATCAATGAGAGATTTGTTACAGACCAAATTAGACTCATGATTCTCTAAATGGGAGACATTATATTGTTCCCACTCTAGGTCTAACGGGTTTAATAATTATTGTAAAGATTCCCCTACCGTTGTGACAGAGTGTCGATTAGAGATCATGTAACCCCCATCATTTATCGCCAAATCATGATTTTTCATGAAGGATATAGTCATTATTTTTCCCAATGTTAAATTATCATTCAAAAATACAAGAACTTGGTGAACTGATTATTCATTCAATATAGATTTGACAACATCTATTGAAACAATTTCCTTACATTGTTCTATGAAATCATATTGAAAAGTATCATATGTATGAGGATAGGATTGAATGGTCTATAGTTTTGATCTAGATTTATGAATAGAATGAAATGAATAATAGACTGAATACAATAAGACAAGGATACAAAGAACAACAACAGATATCTAGTGAAAAATAACTTCTATTGAATAAATAAAATAGGTTGAAACTGTAAAACTGCAGAACTGAAAACAACTTGCTTGAATGGTGGTAGCTATCTCTGAGAAGAGATGTGGCTTCTACGCACATCTGTCTAAGAAGAATGATTACAATGAGGCTCCAAAGGCATTTTTAACATTACTCGTGAATGCCAAAACCATAGACATCCAAAAACCTAACCCTAGGAGATGAAACACCAAAAGTTATGTGGGACTCAATGGGTAAGTTGGTACCTCAACTTCCTGGGGTCATAAATTTTGCATACGAAATTTGTTTTAGGCACTTGATAGCCCATTGGTAAGTTCTTTTCGAGAACTACACATTATGTCATCAAACTCTAACTCTGTCTACCGTTTGACTGTGACAAGACAAAAACAAATTGTTTAGGTCCCAAAACGACTCTGGAAGTATAGAAAGATGTACTGACATGAAAACTTTCAAAATAAACCATTTGGATTAGGTGGTCAGCCACCAATATCCACCTAGAAGTTGTGTAGGTCTACAGAAAACCCCAAAAGTGTATAACCCACAATTACAAAGAATTATAGAAGAACGTGTTGAACTAAAAATTGTCAAGAGGAGCTAGTTGGAATAGGTGGGTGGCCACCAATACCCACCTAGATCAGTCCTCTTCACTTAGGAAGAAATGGTCTCCATTGCATTGATTTCCCCCATCAAGTGAGGAAATTTATGTTGATATTGGCTTCAGATAAGCCACTTTCCTTGGTGTAAGAGCTGCCCTGCCTTGATAACTCGATAAATATGGATCCTCTGCTGGCGAGTGCCCTTGACCTGTGTGTTCACTATCTTATCAGTGGATGCCTATTCCATGCAGTCAGGGTTGAGTTCTATTGGTGTCAATTGTTTTGCAATTACCAAGGTGTTCAATAATGGTGGAAAATATGGCTGAAGGAGGTCCACGTTGAACATTGGGTGCAAGCGAAGGAAGGGAGGACTGTTGAGCTCAAAAGTATTGTCACCCACAATGTTGGTGATAGTGTAAGGCCCATAGTGAAGTGGATGGATATTCTGATGGGGCCTTGTAAGGAATTCTTTATGAAAATGTAACCAGACCTTGTCTCCCACCTGAGACTTGTGCGGTACCTGGTGTTGATCATGGCGCTGCTTGTACTCAGCATTGGCTTTCTGCATAATCTCATGGACCTATTGGCGGATATGTTGAATCCGCTCAATGAATCTAGTGGCTTTTTCGACCTCAGACTGAACATGGGAAGAATATGTCTGTGTGGTTTTAAGAGATAGTGCAACATCAATGGGACCCAAGGGTTGGAATCCCAGCCCCACCTGAAAGGGTCTATGGTCAGTGGAGCTATGGAGAGCCATGTTGTAGTTGCATTGAACATAGGGAAGAATCTCATGCCATGTACATGAATGCTTAGAGGTATACATGTGCAGGATGTGCACAATCATCTGATTGACAAAATTTATTTGGCCATCATTTTGAGGGTGGAAGGAAGTGGATTTAGTGAGCTTGGTGTCCAATAGTGACCAGAGACTCGACTAAAATGTGATGAGTAACCTGTTGTATCGATCAGAGATGATGGTTTGTGGTATCCCAAAATGGACCCACACTCGTTCGAAGAAGAGCTTGGCAGTATCTACTACTGTGATGCTCTTCTTGCAGGTTGTGAGAATGGCCATCTTTGAAAATAGATCAACCACCAAAAAAATGTAATCATTTCCTTGCTTGGTGGATGGAATACTAGACATGTAATCCATCAAGATGGATTCCCAAGGCCTCTAGGGAGTAGGAAGAGGGGTGTATAATCCTTTATTCTTGATGTTTGGATTGGAAATGGAATAGGTAGTGCAAGATTTGATATACTTGTTGGCGTCCTATTGAATTTTTGGCAAATAAAAATGTTTCTATAGAATGACCATAGTTTTCTCCACGCCAAAATGTCTCGCCATCTGACTGCAAGCTTGCACAATGGAATACATTTACATGTCATAGGTGGGGTATTTATGGACTGTATCTGAGAGTGTCTCACTATGGTATTCTACTGGATGACCATGTTGAGTGAGAATTGTGCCTACGACATAGTCGGATGCATCAATCTCAATATCGAACGGTTGTTGCAGATCGGGTAAGGAGAGTACTGGAGTTGAGCACAAGCGATGCTTCAGATCATCAAATTCTCATTTTTGTGCCTTCCCCTATGATAAATTTTCCCTACCACCACCCTTGGTCACTTGGATGAGGCCCCATGCAATATGGGAGAATCCCAACATGAATCATTGGTAGAATTTGGCAAGTCCCAAGAAGCTTCGAAGCTCGTTTAGTGTGGTCGGGGCTGACCAATCACCGATGACTTGGATATTAGTTGGATCCACATGTACCCCATGCTCATCAACAACATAGCCCAATTATTGGACCATGTTCATGCCAAAGGATCATTTTTTCAAGTTGGCATATAGCTTGCGTTGTCATAGAGTGCTCAAAACCTGTTGAATGTGTTGCATGTGCTCCTCCCAAGTTCTATTGAAGATGAGGATGTCATCCAGATATACCACCACAAAAGAGTTGGTGAAGGGTCTCAATACATCATTCATCAACCTCATGAAAGTGGTTGGTGCATTTGTTAAGCCAAAGGTCATGACCAACCATTTGAAGAGACCTTCTTTAGATTTGAAAGTTGTCTTCCATACATCATTCGGTTCAATAGGAAACTGGTGGTAGTCAAGAAGATCATCGATTTGGGGAATTGGGTACTAGTTCCTGATGGTGATTTTTGTTAATTATTTGCAATAAATGAAGAGCTTCTAGGTCCTGTCTTTCTTCTGCACCAATACAATTGGGCTTCCTCAAGGGGGGAGCTAGGTTATGTGCCCCTTTTGAATTAGCTCTTGGATCTAACGCTTGATTTCATCATTTTCCATCAATGAGTGATGATAGAGTGGTCCATTAGGCAAAGGTGCACTAGGGGTTAGATCAATTGGATGCTTGAATTGGCAGTGCATCAGTACCCTGGTGGGTGAGGAGAAGATGCCTTTGTAATATTCCATGATCCCATCCACTTGCTTCTATTGCAAAGAGAGGCTATGTGTAGAGGCCATGGATGTGGAGGAAACCTACTACTTACTGTGAGCATGGATCATAAAAAAGATAAATTTCTTGATCTGTGAAATGACCTTACTGCATTGCTTAGCAGAGATTAAAGAAATAGTGGTAGGCTAACCAGCTAGTAGAATCTTTTGGGTTGTTTCCAACCTAGACAAATGACCACCACATGCTCCAGTGTGGAAATCATTAAGCATGATTTCCACTTCTTCATGAGTGAGACATCGGCAGAGGATGCAGTCTACACCTCGATGATACAATGTGTCCTCAAGTATGAGATAATTCTTATCCTGATAGCGTATACGACAACACTCATCACGAGAAGCAGAGGCAAGACACTTCAAAGTATGGATATAGACAAGCACATATCCATACCAAGGGTTAGAAGACATGATAAAAAACATGTCTCCTTTGATAGGTGACTCATCAGGTATAACATCACCTGATTCGAATGAAAGTTCCGATATGATTTCCACGAAGACCATCGACTTTTTGGATTTCGCCGAAACGAATTCCAAGTCAAATTCCTGAAGGATAACTATCCATCTATTGATTTTTCATCCGATGACTCGTTGTGCCAATGCGTATTGAAATGGATTCACGACAGCAATGACAGTGGTCTTGTGAAACAAAATATAATGAAGGAACCGTTGGACAGCATGAACTGCTGCCAACGCAAGTTTTTTGATATGGGAATAATTGAGTTCCAGTCCAACTAGGTCTCAGCTCAGGTAATAAATCACATATTCTGAGAGTAAATCATCCTCCTGAACTAAGACCATACCGATGGTCGACTCTGCAACGGCCAAGTATAATAGGAAATCTTTATTATAATTGGGTGGTCGAAGCAGAGGGGTTGATATGAGGGCGCTTTTAAATGCTGTGAAAGAGCATTGAGAGGCTTCGTCCCAATGAAAAGGAACATCCTTCTTAAATAAATGCATAAAACCCTTTGTGATCTTGGCATAGTTTGCGATGAAACGTTGTAGAAAATTCGCCTTTCCCTGCAGACTTTGAAGCTGAGGTATGGTGCATGGGGGAGGCAATTGAACTATTGCCTCAACCTTGATAGGATCGACCATGATCCCTGTTGGTGAAACGATGAAACCTAACAGATGACCTGATGTGACACAAAAACTACACTTGTTTGGATTCAAGCAGATTCAGTAGTAGTGACATTGTTCAAGGATAAGTCAGAGGTGTTCCAAATGATCATATCTCTTGCGAGATCATGACGCTAAATCATCGAGGTAAGCCTTGACTATGTGTTTGAGGTCATGGAAAGAAAAAGACATGGCCCGCTGAAACGTAGCTCCAACATTTTTCATACCAAAAGGCATCTTACGATAAGCGAATGTACCCCATGGATAGATGAAAGCGGTTTTGTGTTGGTCTTCGGGTTTGATTTGTATCGGATTGTATCCCGAAAAAACATCCATGAACAAAAAGGCCTCGTAGCCTGCACATTCATCGACTATCTGGTCAATAAATGGCATGGGGAAATTATCTTTTGGGAAGACCTTGTTCAAATCACGGAATTCCATGCATACGTGAATCGTACCCTATTTTTTATTGACTCGCATGGGAATTGACACCCATTGAGTCAATTGGATGGGGTAGATGAAACTAGATTTAAGTAGTTTCTCTACTTCAGCCTTGATAGTTGCTACTTTCCTAGGATTGACTAGACGAAGCTTCTTCCAGACCGGCTTGACATCAAGATAAGTCGTGATTTCATGTTCAACAATTCTTGGGTCTATGCCTAGCATTTCCTCGTAAGACCAGGGAAAGACGTCGCAGAATTCTTTAAATAAATTTGTGTAGATTTGAATCTCCTCGGGGGAGCAGTCTTCTCTGATGAATATATTCTCCACGATGCTAAGGGTTCTAGATATTTCAATAGGTATCATCTCGGCTATTTTTTCCATATTTCCTTCAGCATAAACTGTGTGTGTTGCCAAAGGACTGATAGGAAAATATTTATCTCCATTCATGGTCAGAGTGAATTCTCCTACTTCAATTCGTCTTAACTCTAGGAGGATGTAAGATCTATGATGAAGATCATCCTAGGGTCTGTCAAGTCTAGTCATTGCCTCAATAATCGCTTCATCCGAAGGCAAGACTAAGTCTAAAGAATCTGTATCAGCAAGGGAACCTTGAGCCCAAATAAGCTCGAGCACTGGATCTAACTCTCATGCTGGAGTCGGATTGGGGTCGGCAAAAGCACATTGAATGATCGAGTATTCCTATGGATAAAGGCATGGCCATTCCATAGTGCTCTGTCCCTTCCATCGTAGTGGATGGGGAAGGAAGGGTCCATGGATCGTGAAAGTACGTTGTGCAAAACGACGAGATTTGAAAAATTTCAGCCCGAGGCTGGTCGGAGACAACCATCATATAATGGACATTGTCGGTCAGAGGCGAGCAATCAAAAGTACTCATCAATGATGGGCACATACCAACCCCTACATTGATGATGCCAGGCTGGGGGTTATCAATCATCAGGACCGTGGAGACTCCCGATGAAGGGTCAGTACAGGAGAAGGATAAATGATCAATGGTCACAATTCGGCCCTCATGAGGAAACAACAAGACCCAGAACACTGTTGTGACCACAGCTTGCATACCATAGGTCCAAATCCTACCTAACAAAATATTGTAGTCGAGGGACGCATCGACCACTTCAACTTCGACACACATAGTTTTTCCCCCCAACTGCATGGGGAAAGAGGGGATGATCCCATATGGTCGGAAATAACAACCGTCAAAAGTTGTAAGTAGAGTAGGTGACGGAGACAAAATGGGTTGGTCGATGGCCTTCCAAAACACCAAATACATCACGCATGTCGAGGTGCCCTCATCCACCACTGTGCAGAAAATATTTCGAGTAATAGTTTTTGTGGTATAAGCCACTACGATCTGAAAAGTGACGTGGTAAGGAAGATGAGTTTTTAATTCATAGGTATCAAGCATGATCATTCCTAGGTTACAAGTCTCAACAGAGTCGAAGGAAGAGTATTGTGAGTGGTCGAGCTCAATGTACCATTTCGCAGCACTCCCTATGAGAGTGCGTTGAAACAATCACAATTGAACAGAGTCGTCTCTTAACGAGTTGGATGAGCACCATAAGTGGAAGGTAGTCACGTGATCACCAAGATATTCGTTAGGCTTGGCCTCGAACTTTGGGATGTCCGAAGGAAACTTGGATGGCATGGGAGGCCAACTTGGATCGTGACAGATGGGGTCATTTAAGAGCCTTGTCAAATCTGGTAAGTGCAGGGTTTCCAGAAATGACAGTTTGGGTTGTGGATTGTAGTCGAGGAAAAAGGAGCATGGGGTTTAACTGGCACCAAGTTGCTAGGAAAAGTTAGGTTGTTTTCCAGGGCTCTGGTAATAACCATGACCATGTCTAGTGTACAGATTGGGTGCTTGTTGAGACATCATCTGTTGGTTCCCATAATAAGACGTAAAGGGCTAGGCTTGCATCAGATTCAAAGGATTTTGGGAGGGGTTTCCCCCTACCGATCCGACGGGCATAGGTGTTGGACCTTGCTCGGGGTTCCACTGGGTATGGAAAGGGTTTCCCCCAATCGGCATCCCTGGCAAGGGGACTGGTCCCTGCCATGGATTCCAAGATCCTTGTGAGGAAGGAATTCCTAAGTGTGTCCCTTGTGCAATAATAGTATCTTGTACAGGATGAGGTTGTCCATAAATAGGGTTGCCCCTGATAAAAATGAAAACTAACGAGAAAGCGTTGTTACTAAACGCACCGAATAAAGAGAAAGGTGTCGAACCAACTGGAATATTATAAGGAGGGAGTGCTTGACTACCTTCTCCAAACAATTTTATGTTAGGCCCGGCGGAGTGTTGAGGAACACCGTTGAGCAAGGGGGACGAAGGGGGTATATGACCCCCACCGTAAGGGAAAGTGATAAAGGGAGTGGAAGTGCCCCCAATAGATCCTTGCAGAGGAGCATTGGAACTTCTTACCCCTAGACCCAAAGTTTGCAAAGTGGAGGAGGGAAGTACAGTACTCATATCGAAGCCAGGCATCCCATATGAAAAGGGAGAGTCTGTCGTGTTTTGAAGGAATGGAGCAGTGATCGCCACCATAGACGGAATTGGACCATTGCTCGAGGTAGAAGCAGTTGAGACCGTGGTGGCCCGAACTGACGATGGTTGGTTAGGAGGTGGAACACCCCCCAGTAGTGATAGTTGTGAAGGAAATATCATTATTCCCTGAAGAAGTGGCAGCATGTGCTTCCATTGTTCCTAGTGACACTACCGAACTCTCGTAAGGTAGAACCTGTACAACGATGGGCGCCAATAGATCAGTGATGGGAGGGTTGTAAGGACCAAGAGCCTCTACACCGAGGTCAGAGATGATTGGTTCCTCCATAATCAAAATTTATTCTCTCGAATATAGATTGGGCACAGTTTCCTATACCCCGGTTGTCTCAAAAGACCCTTGCTGGTCTAATTTTCTTCTTAGCGGTGGCGAGGGGGGGGGTTCGAGGTCAACCAGTGGCAGGCCCAAAAGCCTTCATGAGTGGCGAAACTTCTAATCCTCCATTGTGTGAGAAGATCAAAGACACACTAGGGAAATCTATAATCGTTTGAAAACCAGCACGCACTAAAAAGTACCTATGAGATAAAACAAGCAATCACTAACTAGTTGGAAGAACAGTTACAACAACCAACACTAGATCAACTTACTAGTGCAAGTGCAACTCGAATATGGAATCATCCTCCAGGTATACTCTGCAAAGAGTGGCCCGATGTCTATCCTAGGTACTGTGGTATACCCCTGCATTCACCTGCGTAAGTCACTAGAAAGATAGGAAACTAGGTTGCCAGTGCGCAAACAGTCACCAGGTGGGTACAGTCGACAGTGGGATGGACCGCAATAAGCAGGGTATCAATCCCAAAACCTATTAAGGGTATCGAAAGAAAGTGTTCTGGAAGACGATTGAGGACCTCGAATGGATTTGAGACCCACAAAGCTCCATGGAAAATGCAATCAATGGAATCCCAAGACAAGCCCTCTATATGTGTTCCCCACTACGTTTGGTCCGGCTTTGGAGGGGTTATCTCCACTACCTTTCCTTACGCGACCTCGTGTTTATCTCCTGTGTTAGAGGGGGGTCTCGGATAACTTTTACGATACTAGACTTTTGGCACTCCGTAGCATAGACTCTTATGTTTGTTTTTCAGCCTTGAAGAGTTTCTTCTCCAATCCTAAATCAAGGCTCTAGCCTAGACTAGTTGATGTACCCTACCAAACATAAAGTCTAGTTTATTTTAATTAATCATTAATTTTTTTGGCTTGTCTTAATTCAAAGGTTAGGAAAGTGAAACTAGTGATGTTTTGAGAGATGAAAGAGAAGATAAAACAACAAGCTGGAAACAAAATAACTTCTTCTTGACAAATTCAGATTTTCTCTTTTTAAAAATTTTTAAACCAACTTTTCAAATTTTTCTTTCTAAGATCTTTTAACTTAAAAATCAAAACAAGCTTTCACTTGACTACAAGCTACTTATTTTCCTAAGTCAATCATCCAAGAACTTATGAAAACAATCTTTTTTCCTATTGATTAATGCAAACAACCAACTCTTTAACCAAACGAAGAAGTAAAAAGAAAAACAAAATTGTGTTTTTTTTTTATTATGCTTCAAAAACAAGAAAATTTAAAACCATATGTCTTCTTCTTTTCTGAAGCCAAAAGGTGAAAAAAAAATAAGAACAAGACAAGGCCAAAAAGGACTTTTGGCCAACCACAGACCATGGGGAGTTACTGACAACCAAAACGGCGGATCAGACTGACTCACTATCTCATAAAAAAACCTAGCAAAGGAAGAAAACTTTCAAATGCAAAAGTAAGCTATACTGGCACACAACCTAGACTGAAAAATGCTATGATAGAGACCAAAAGACACAAGAAAAACCTGTGAAAAAAAAACTTAACAGGGAAGAGGATGACTGCCTCTTCCAAATTTTCCAGACAGACATGCAACTATCACTTCAATAGCCAGCATATGCACGTGTGTAGGACTACTACAAGTCGTGTGTGCCCATGTTTCTTCTCAAAATAAGCAAGACAAGTAGCTAAGCTCAGGAAGGGAGTACTGGTATTGAAGACCAGAACCCCTTAAAGGTACATAAACTCACTCTGACAGAAAAAGATGCAAAGAAATTTGAGAAAACAAAGATAATATGAGGTTATACCTAGGCTATAGACTGTAACAATCAAAAAACAGGACTAGATCCAGAAAACCCCTGAGAAGGATCACTTCTGACAGGGGAGAGGATGACTGCCTCTTTTAAAAAAAAAAAAAAAATCTCTGGACTCAGACACGCGACTAATCTTTCAGCAGCAAGTGTATGTACGCGGGTTGTATGAAGTCAGGGCACATGTATACTCGGGTAGACCTTGTGCAAGCCATGTATGCCTCTATGGCTTCCCAGAAAAAGAAAAAACAATCAGGCGAAGGAAGCAGAGAGTACTGGTATGGAAGACCAGAATCCCTACTAGCTCAGACTTTTGCAGAAACTCAGAAAAAAGGTAGTAAACCAATTCTAAAATACTCGAAAAGTACCCTCCAAAACCCTAGAGATCTCCCCAATATGATCGCCAATTATGTTGTGGGTGGGAAATCCCTCCTACAAACTAGCATTAAGGGTTTTATCATGCATGCATAAATGACCTAAAGTCCCCTACTTTTTACCAACATCCCAAGCATGACTCCCATTACTTATAAGCAAATACAAGGCTAAAGAGATCCATCTACTATACCTTAGTTTCTGTGTTTGATGTCGATCCCTTTAACGCTTGGTCACTCCTTGAATGCAACTCTCCTCCCAACGTTGACCTGCATTCATAAAAGACAAAAAAATAACTCCACATGCATATAACTTATAAACTAATGGGTTAGAGATTCTATCAAAATACAATCAAATTTAAATATTGACAATCTCATATGGCGGGACGGGAAAAGTACTTCTTTTATTAATCTCACAAAAGTAACCTTACAATGGTGAGATCGACCACTGCTCCTCGAATCTAGTCCTGTGCTCCTCTTCAACTATGCTCCAACTACTTTTGTATATGATTTTCATCATACAATAGTTGCAAAAGGTTGGGGCAAGGGGAATACTAAATCAGGTATAGTTTCTTTGCTATAATTTTCCTCCTTCCAAATGGGACCCCTACCCCTTCTTTTATAGGCTAAAAAGGGATAGGTATTTGGTCGAGTGACCGAATATGGATGGTCAGTCAGTTTATTTAACTTACCCAAAAAAGTTTGTTTCATCTACAACTTTCCATTTTTCGTTCTTTTTTAGGTATACGCAGGTTGTAGTGTGTCAGCCAGCGTACACACGCGTGCAGTAGTGGATCAGGGCACGTATGCCTTCAAAAAGAGTGTTTTTCAAGAGGTTTTTCAGTAGTGGCTTGGAAAAGAAGTCAAATGAGATGGCATGATGCCAGGTAATCATGTTTGGTGCCATTTAGGGTTATAATAGGCGCTACCTCTGGTATCATGTACAATTGTCTACCTAAAGTAATAATAACACTGTAGAGTCTAGACTAATACACAGCATGTCGCTTCCACAAATATGGTTGTCCTAAAATAACATTACAAACTTCAAGAGGAGCAATATCACACAATACCTCATCTTCGAAGGGCTTTATGTCATAGGGCAGACAACATTGTTGGTTTATGTAGAGATATCTTCCTTGGCGAAGCCAGCCGATGGTGTAGGGATGCAGGTGCGGTTTCATCAACAGGTCAAATCACTTGATGACCTCTGCTGAGATCAGGTTCTTTTGACTACCTCTATCAACAATGAAATGAAGCGGAGCCCCCTTTACCCACATATGTGAGTGAAAGAGGCATTCCCCTTCCTCTGCTTCTTCTGGTTCACTTGGCTGGAATTTGGTGGTAGCAATAGTGGCACTGGGTTGAAAATCAATAATCCGCTTCCCTCCTTTTGGATTTTATTCAAAGTCAAAATCTGCCTTTGACTCATAAGATTTCATCTTGGCCACCATTGATTGCTTGGAGAGACATTCTTTGGTGTTGTGCCAAGGGATTTTATGGTATTCACACCAATTTCTCATGTCCTTCTTCAACTTCTCATTACCCTTCTTGTGTCGCGTCTTGGACTGGTTCTCTTGAGAGTGGCCATTGTTTCTCTGCCCCTTGTTTTGTGGGTTGGGGCCACCTTTTCCCTGCTTCGGCTATTTGGAGTTTTCATATCCAAACTCTAGCCTCTTGTTCCTAAATTTATGTTCGATCTTGATAGCATATCTATAATCCACACCTAATGATGTGATGTCCAGAAACTCCATTTCTATTTGAATGTATCTATGCAGATAGTTGCATTATTTGAGCACTAGATGTCGTTCAGAGTCTTTGATACACAATTTGGTGCACAAGGTATGGAAAATATTGGTGAAATATGGTACTTTTTGGTCCCATTCTTGACGCAGCGTGGTCCATCTTGTTTACTGGTCCTCATAGCTTCCAACAGGGTAGTATCGTTCTTTAATGGAATCCCTAAAGAAATCCCATGTGGGAACAACTACAAATATTTCATTTTACACTATGGCCATTTGCTCAGAGTAAGTATCCCACCAATCCTTAACATGGGGAACGGACTTGAGGAGTGCAAAAGTAATATTTTCCCTGTCGAAAAATTTGTGGACCGAAAATTACCCTTTGAGCAGATTCATCCATTTATCTACAACATTCGCATCTATCAGTCCTTCAAATAAAGGAATATCTAAATTTACTTTTACCTTGAAG
The DNA here is from genome assembly GCA_032191745.1 of Picea mariana. Lineage (NCBI taxonomy): Eukaryota > Viridiplantae > Streptophyta > Pinopsida > Pinales > Pinaceae > Picea > Picea mariana. The sequence continues at coordinate 990 of JASDQU010290194.1, read as the reverse complement.
GGGGTTGCATGGCCGCTTGATGAACATGTGTCTATTGTTAGCAGCCACTGAAGGATTTGTGCAAAGTTGTCCATCATTTTGTTCATTTTTCGCGCAAGGGATTCCTCAAAAAACATTTTAAAAGGATCTCCTGCTCAATCATCTTTCTTCTCGTCCCCCATGGGTTGTTGTCGGGCTCGATGCGATTGATCTTGCAAAGGATTGACTGGTTCGAGTCCCAAATTCTTGTACTCAAAACTTGTCAGGGACATGAATGAAAAAAAAAATGAAGAGCAGACCGCTCTAATACCATTGATCCGGATTACGAGCGAAACAAAATGAATAACAGACTGAATACAATAACACAGAGATACAAAGAAAAATAACATATATCCAGTGAAAAATAACTTTTATTGAATAAATAAAATAGGTTGAAACTGTAAAACTCCAGAACTGAAAAAAACTTGCTCTAATAGTGGTAGCTATCTCTGAGAAGATATGTGGTTTCTACACTAATACGTCCAAGAAGAATGATTACAATGAGGCTCTAGAGTCCTTTTTAACATTTCTAATGAATTCCAAAACCCTAGACAACCAAAAACCTAACCCTAGGAGATGAAATGCCAAAAGTTATGTTAGAAAAACAGGACCGCGGAGCAATAAAATAAAACAAATGCAGAAACAAAACACATAAGACACACAATACAAGGGAGACACAGATTTACGTGGTTCACCCAGTGTGGGCTACGTCCACCAGAGAAATTGACAGGTCCTTCCTTTATTATTATCTAGCAAACGAAGGGATACAACCTACAGCAAAACCCGCTGTAACTTCCTCTTCTTTCTCTCACAGACTCCTCTCTCAGAATACAATATTCACCATCAATCATAGCCGCAATACATTTCCCTCATAAAAGAGGGTTGCCTTCTAGGGAAAAAAACCCTAACATAATCTCTACCGTTAGATCTGCGACCTTATAATGAACGGTCCAGATTTACAATGAAATTACA
>JASDQU010290192.1:1238-13016 GCA_032191745.1 Picea mariana | reverse complement strand
TATTGTGGAGACAAGTGAAGAATATGAACAGACGAAACTGGTCTCTTAGGAAAACACTCATAGTATTAAGGTTGCAGGTGAGGCCAGAGACATGACCCCATTGTTTTTTTAAACGTGGCATAGAATCTTTCTCCCCACATGTCATGTTTCCTGCCGAGAAACAAGAAGCCTAACGAGGCACCCTCCCAGTGAATATTCATCACGCAAATGTTGTAAACCCACCTATTGAGGAGGACAAGTGTAAGTGAAACATATGAAATTTTTGGGGGAGATACATGGTCCCCAACCTTCATTGTCACTTGGAGCACATGAGCGACAGCCAAAAAACATCCACGACACCAACTCACCACGTGCATTTTACAGCTAGTGATCGCGCGGCAACAACCAGAGCCCATTAAACTATGTGGCAAATTTTTTGACAGTGCACTCGATCATTTAGGCACCCCCAAAGAGAAATGTCGATGCATCACAACCTAATGATTGAATATTAATTGTCATTGAATGATCAAGACAAAGATGTCGATTATGACATGATTGGGTGCAATCGAGTTTCCAATTTTAGTAAACTCTATTTGAAAGGTCATCGGGCAGGGAATAACCAAAAAAAAAATTCTAGGAGAAGTAGTTTGAGGCATAGCAACCCAAGGGGCATAGTTTTTTCTATATATTATATATTTTCAATGTAAGCAGAGTTGGAAAAGTAGTGTAGACAAGAGACTATTGATTGTAATCTTTGAACCCAATTGAAATATAATGCAGAAGTCCTAAGACCTTGACAAAAAGATTCTAATGGTGGTGGTTTGATGTATTGTGATCCCATCTATGTATGTATTTCATGTTTTCTGTATATTCATGCCTTTCCTTTTGTTTAAATTGGAACTTTTAATAAGTATAGAATTCATCGTGCAGTGCTTTAGACTTCACCATTTAAAGTCTATGTTTTCTTCTACGTAAGTTAGAATTCATCTTTAATGGTTCTTTGAGTTGATTTATTTACTCTTTCTTTCACCACACACAACGACATTTGAACTGAAAGACCATTTCGTTATTATCCTTTATCCTCTCAAAGTTTCGTTTTCCAATTCATTGATTTCTCTCGCTTTCAGGAGGTTGACTCCATAGCCCAAAGTTATGTATTTCCTTGCCAGCAAAATCAAAAAAAATTCACAAACACATAAATCTAGCCGAAAATTCAAACTCATCAGCTATTAGAGACTAAGTCTTAGAGAGATCCCTCTCTAGATTGGAAAGTCTAGTTTCTTGTCTTAAAGTTGGTATGTAGGCTACCTCTGTCATTTGTTTTATCAGCCAAAAAAATTTGCAAAGTGCTAACACATATGCAAGCACAAACACAAGGTAATTTAATCAAATTAATAAAAGGATCAATTCACATTCAAATCGTTGAAGCAATGGAAACATCAAGCTAATATTCATAGACTCAAAATATCATCAAGCATTCATATTCAAAGATCAATTCAACTTTAGAATTAACATCAATTGTAACTTGCAAATAGTTTTTTTTTGTAAGTTTACTTGTACTTTCACACTCTAGCTGAATTTTACTTACAATAGTTCCTTTTGTAAGTTTATAATTAAATCAAACTTGAGTTGAATTTTATTTTTCAAGTGCATTCTCGATTGAACCCAACACTCTAGACTTGATTAAGTCATTGAAATTTTGAGTCAAAATTTGGCAAGGTTGATAGGTTAAAACTCAAACCATTTTAAGCATCAGTCTTTGGGTGCATTTTTTGTAGTGTATGACACCCACAAATTCACGAAAATCAAGCGATCGTGATACAAAAGAAACAAGTACAAGTGATCAAGTTCAAGCGAGTGAATATAAGAAAGCATGATAGTGATGAATAAGATCATGGAATTTGTTTCCCTATTGGAAATTTTGATAGAAACAAAAGAGATCAATTCAGTCATCCTAACCAATGAAACATTGGAAAATGTTATTACATGTTTGTGAGTCATGCAAACAAAGGTTCATTTGTTGAAATATCAATATCAACTATTGAATGATGAAATCAGGGATCTTAAAAATTGGCAGCCAATAAATAATCATGAACTAATCCTCATTCAGAAAAATCCTCTATGTGATAATGATGATGATGAATATGGTCATTCAAATCAACAGTGCACTCAACAACAACTTAGCAAGACAACTCCAAATGCAGATGAAGATGATTTTTTTCAAGTTCAGCATGATCGAGTTCAGTGCAACCTAGGAGAAATCAATTGAACCAGGCCAAAATCATCATACTTACTCAAACAAATGATACGATAACACTAGCCTATGACTTCCACCTTCATCCCATCAACTACATGCCTTATCCTTAAGCTTTCATTAGTCAAATTACCCTTTCTCAAAGTCTACGAAAACCTAAACTTAGACAACAAATAGACTCTTATATAATCATTATGAACTTGGAATATATAACTCGCTTAGGAACATATAACTATCAGAGGAATCAACCAATTATTATCAAAACAATAGCAACATAAACCTAGGATTAAAACTATGAAGTTCCTACACTTAGACTTCACTTAGGATCTCTTAGGAACTACAACTACACTAATGTAACTTGAACTCAACTTCTATATTATAACTCAACCTTACTTTTATAACAAAACCTAGGTCATTCAAGGAAATCCCATAAACAACAACTAGACATAAATACAACTAGAGAAACAAGGATGTAGATTCTATCACAAAAAGAGGAACCAACAACCTCTTCACCGATGAGGATAGAAAAACACTTAGCTCATCTAATCGGCTCCTCGGGCTCACTTAACTCATTACCCAACAACAATTGTTTCATTCAAAAGTATCATTGTTCAATCAAATCATCTGCTCATTGGTTAGCAAAGAGACTTGGGGTTCTTTTCATAGAAGGACTTATGCCTTAGACTACCAACACTCAGACCGATTCATTAGCTTTATTTGGATTTGATTTACACCTTGGTCCTCTCTCTAATCATTAGGATTTATTCATTTGTATGCATCTTAGTCAGATTAGGAAACACATAAGGTAGAATTAGTCATTAGATGAGGAATGAATAAGCCTCCCTAACAGTCGGGAAGCCCCCAAGAACCAACAACAACATTAGATAAATGAATTACCTACATCATCGATAATACTTCATCTCAGAATACATCACATATTACAACATTTGGATTATTAAAACATGTGGATCCAAGAGAATGTATCTCAGAATACATCACATATTACAACATCGAATCTAGGTCTCATTATCACGATAAACTATTACATGGTTTCTCTATCAAATGCATCTAGGTTTTTCTATCTTAATCAGGCACACTGCATCTAGGTTTCAACTCTTGAATTCATTAGGTTTCATTAGTAATTTAATTAGCAACGAAGCCTCCCAAAGGTCGGGTTGTAGCAACCTTGCTTCTATGTAAGGATTAGGAGAAATTCATTAGTACTATCAAAAGAGAATCAAATAATTTATTCATTGGTTAGAAAAGACAAAACAATGAGGCTTTAGCCTCATGTTGGTCAGGTTTATGCAATTTTTTGTTTCCTATATTTATTGGGCTCGTTAGAAAGGAGGAATTAGAAGTCATTCTTTAAGGGATTAGCCTAGGTTTATTATCTGTTAAGAAGGAATAATTTGGAATGATGCATCTCAGGTTAGGAAACACATAACACCATTACAAAGATAATGAACTTTGGCATGGTAAGAATGATAAGTCATGTGGGAAACCAATACAATAACTCATCTCTGTATCCAAAGCGTAGTAGACAACAAATCTATTCATTAGGTAGGAGAAGGTAAATTAGGTGGAATTGCATCTAGGTTTTTACCCTCATAATCACCTAGAGAAATCACAAAGGATGCATCATGTTATTTTCTCTCTTCATTAGGAAGGGAAATTAGCCTCGAATATTGGGTTTGAAATAGGTTCATCCTTAGTATTTTCTCTTGGTTATGAGGTCATTCCTTATATATGGTATTTATTACGATCACTACATGTGATTCAACATGTAGCGTAGCATGTTGTTATTCGAAATTTATAGAGGAATAAACACTACAAAGTCACAAGAGTGCATAGTTAATAAGGACCATAATGCATTTGTCTCTCATGGACCTATGCATTGTGATTCAAAGATGGGAAAAACTCATACGCCTCAAGTATACATAAGTGGTGTTGTGCTTTCTAATAACTAGTAGAACTTCACCGAAAATATATTGTGACTGACCGATGGGGGTGAGTGTGTATGGATTCAAAACATGGGCTAATCACTTAGATATCGATTCTTATTGGCTTAATTATCAGGAGGATTGATTCTTAGCTTGACATGTATCTTCACTAGTTGCTTGTCTTAAAGAGCATATAATATCATATTGGATTGGATAGGACTTGGATTGGATAGATTGGCCCGGGGTGATCTCCAAACCCCTTAAAAGGGAAGGAGGAAGGAGGAATTAGATAGGTAAGTATGAGGAGGCATTTTCTCATTAAGTTCCAAGGTCTTCAAAATAAATAAATTAGCAGATAGAATCCTTTAGGGTGAGAAATATAAAGAGAGGTTGACTTAAGTGATAAGGAATTCTTAGATTATTATTTATATTCTTATTTTAGGAGTCTTGAACTAGAGAAAAACCACAAGAGAAGAATTTAGTTGGGAGGCATCAATCCTGCGGATCTCCGCCCCTCATTACTCATCACTAGGAATGAGAAATCAGAAGTCTTCATCAGTGGAAAGACCAAAGGTGTAGTATTAGTATTGTATTCCTCTTTTTATTGTTATAGGGATTTATTTATATTACTTTAGTTACTACTGCTCCTATAGTTAACAACACCATCCCTAATAAACCTCTAACTCACTCTCGAAGCAAGGTCAAAAAATCCATTACTATAGAATGAACGCTATCTACAAGGAACAAGAGTTAGTTTCTCTTATATTCTTCTTACTCTTAGATTCTTACTCCTTACTCACTCAAAGGAATCCTTGGTCTCTCATAAATATATGGTTAACTAAACAATAGGAACGATAACAATAAGGAATATACTCTTAGATCATTATTAGGAAACTACTATAACTCAATGAGTCAGAAAAAACTCTTCATTACTCAACTTAGATTTCAAGGGATTAGGAAGTCAAGGTATAGAGAGGTTTGGTCCTATTAGTAGCGTATTAGGTTAGATTGGTATAAGTCGGGTTATAGAATCTTATACTCTTTAGGAATTAGTCTCCTTAGATTATTCTTAAAGGTATAAGGAAAGAAAAGAGTCTTTAAAAATTACATAGGGGACACAAGAAATAAATAAAGATAGGTAATAAGGTGTTCTTAAAATAGAAGCTAAGATCTCTTCTAATTAAAGGTTTAGGGATCTTATGAATACAGTAGGAAATCTCTCATTCTTAAGGTTAGGTATTATGTAATATTCTTTAGGTTGAGAAAGGTTAAGGTAGAAGGAATTCTAAAATTACTTTAAGATGATATTCCTTAACAGAACTCAGAGGAAACTTATAATGTATTCTTAAGCTATTAAATAAGGTTAGATTCTTCTTTTAAAAGGATTGGTTCTCCTCGCTCTCTCGATGGTCAAGCGAGCAATTTCCTCTTATTAATTAATTAAATTGTTTTCTTCAACTCAAAGGGATTTTGGTCACTAAAGCATAAAAGATAAGGAATCCTCTTATTAATTAAAGGTATAAAGAAGATAATAATAATAAGCTTTAATAAGTAAAAGTAAGGAGACTTAAGTAGTATAAGTAAAGTCTTATGATTCTTTATTCTATTCTTCTTCATATCTTACTCGGGATATCTAGGGTTATCCCCAAACCCCTAGCAGGGAAATCTCAACCCCAAATAGAATAATTTATCATTACTCAAAGAGAACCAAGGAATAGGCATTTCTTATGTTTCTTCTTTGTCATGTACAAGACCTATCAACAAATATATACTTATACTAGGATTAACAACAAACTCCTCTCATTAGTTGAAAACAAGAAGGAATCAATAGTTAACTCCTTACTCTCTAGAAGGAAAATATCACTTGGTATATAAGGAAGATAGAACTAGATTAGGAACATACGGAATAGACTCTTAAATGTTGATTAGTCAACTCCTATAATGTTTAAAGTTGTATCATCAGACATGTACTTCCATGTTGGCAGGTGTCTAGCACATGGAAGTTGTCTAATAGAACCTTAGAATTTCATTTTATGTAAATGAATGACCTTTTGTAATTAATGGAGGTTAATTAAGTTAAAATCCTAAGTTGTTAGCTTTAATAACTTAAGTGAAAATTAAATTAAGTCATAGTCATTAGATCTAAAGTGAACGGGAGATTAGATCTTAGATGTTGATCACTTTGGATGAGATATAGGGAGCCCCAATTAATAATACAATATCTCAGAGGGGTCACTTTCCTAGGATGAGAACCCCAATTAATAATAAAATATCACATAACTAGTTTTCCCACGAGGGTTTTTCCAGGGGTTTTACCCCAAATCTCGTGTGCAATTTGTGATTGGTTTCTGGTTTAATGCTTGCGCTAATTTTTTTAGTTGAGTAATCTAGTTGTATTGTTATTAAGTAAATTTGGTTTTCTTGTAATTAATATTCTTGTGCTAGGTTACATGAAATTAACATGGTATCATAGCTTCGACCTTGAGGAAACCAAGAACATGAGATTTGTTGCAGCATGAATTTTTTTAATCTGCAGGGTAAAGGAAAAACAAGGGGAGATCATATATATTGAGTGTATGACATACAGATTGATCATACAAAGCATGAATCTGCTGAAGACTGTAGGTGTGGATCTAGTGGATTGTTGTGCAATCGAGATAAGTAGTAAAATTAGTGTGAGATCAAGATATTGCAGAGAATATATGCACTGAAATCGGGTTGTACGTTGTAGATTGCAGAAGGATTGCATGGGTTGTTAAAAGTACAACTACGTATGCTACTAAATTGACCGTTGGAGTGGTCATGTGTGTGGAGGTGACGCATGGGCTGACTGGTGGCAATAGGAAGTCATGTAGGATAAGTCGTTGTTGAAGGGTTGATCCAAGGAATCAAATGTAGGAACTGGGTGAGAGAGCTCATTGAAGTGTGAGACACGACCATGCTGGGAGCTGAGTATGAAGGATCGTAGAGTATGCTTAGCTAGCATAGGTGAGAGAGGTTTTTGAAGATGTGGGGAGGGTGGAATTTCACACAGGAGCAGTAGGCTTGAGCCATCAGTTTGACGTCTGCAACATTCACATTTGGATTTTTCGATGGGGTTGAGAGCGACCTGCATTCGCAGATGCGGGGTGGAGGGAGCCAAAAAGAGTAATTCATGGAGAGGGTGACTATAGAGGCATAAAACCACCAGTAGTTAAAGTACCTATGGGTAGAGGAGGTAGGTCGTGGACCATCCCACCAACCACCAAAGCAGACTTGATTGCAGACATGATACCTGTTGATTAAGCAACATAGAGAAGGCTCAATCTTCTAGGGGGCAGATAGGTCATAGTCATCATCCAGGGGGATCTGCACGGGACTAGCAAAGTCTGTGGGGTGTCAAATGGGTCGAATAGCCAAAAAAAGTCATTATCAGAGAAACCAAATCATTAGCGGAGGAACTGAAGCTTCTGAGCAGGTCCAGGCAACACATCACAAATGGGCAGACTGCCCAAAAAATTTTGGGTAGCGAGGTGATTTGTTGGGCAGTGGGCTAATATAGTCAAGAAATGGCCAAGACAGATTTTTCAACATAGAGAAGGACCCAGGTAGCCCTGGGAAAGGATCTAGGCAGCAGGAAATGGGACTGGGCAGCAGGTCCAGGAGGTCAAGACTTTGAATTTTCAACAGGTTGCCAAGATGGAAACATCAATAATTTGATTCGAAGATAGGTTAGATGGGGTGTGCAACTACAAACCATGGAAGGATAAGATCATGTTGGTGCTGATGGAGAATGACATTTGGGAGTTTTCCAACTCCATCATGGTGCCACCAATGGATCCAAAATAGTTGGTCGTCCATAAACTAAAGGACATGAAATCCAGGAGGACAACCCTAGATGGAGTGAAGGATCAATTAATCCCTCACCTGTCAGGAAAGAACTCAACCAATGAGGTGGGAGACTTTGAATATCTTGTTTCAAATAAAGAACGAGAATTGCAAGATTGTGTTGAGAGAAATGATCAGGGAAACGAAGATCAAAGGATTAAAGATAGTGAAAAATTGTCTCACCGGGATTCAACAAGTTTGAGATGAGTTGGAAGCAGTTTGGGAGATAGTGTCAGATTCAGAGTTGGTGAGGATGATGCTGAATGGATTCACTAAGGAGTAGACATTGTTCATCAAAGGGGTTGTGACACGAGAGAATCTCCCTATTTGGTCAAGGTTATGGGATGACTCTATTCAAGAGGAACTTTAGGATGATGATTTAAATAGAGGAAGAAACAAGAAGTATGAGGAAAATGTAGCTCTTTCCAGCCAAGTCAAGTAGGGAAAGGGGGGGGTATGAAATAACATAGGTGGAGATTTTCCTTCATAATCAGCCACATGGAGAGACCCAAGTAAGGCCAAATGATTCAACTATCATAATAAGGGACATTATGCTTCACATTGTCTGGAAAGGAAGAAAGGAGAAAACAAGATGCAACAGGAGGTTGTTGTGATAGAAGAGGCTCAAGAAGATGAGTTTTCCAAGAAGTTTCAGGATGGGTTTTGCCATGTTTCCCAGCTTTCCATGGGCACTTTACCAGCGAATGTGTTGTTGATTGATAGTGGAGCCACATGTAATATGACAAGAGAATGGGATTTATTTGAGAGATTCACAGAATCAGACTCAGACGTGCATGTGGACCTTGGTCTGAACACCAAGCATGCAGTGAAAGGATCTGGAACAATGCCATTTCATATGGAGTTAGGAGGCACATTGCGAGTCACAAATGTGCTATGGCTGCCAAAGCTTAGGTGGAGTGTTTCTCTCAGTCTCAGTAATTGAGAAGAATGGATTTAAAGTATCATTTCAGAATCAACGGGCATTGATCAAACCCAATGGATCTAGCTCAAGGGTGGTCTTTGGAGTTAGAGAGAGAAACTTGTACAAGATGAAGGGTCAACCTATGCAAGCTATGGAAAGAAGCAGTAGAGTGACAGAGGACAAAGAGAAGGGGGCTCCAAAGGTTGAGCATCTCAGAGGAAGTATGCCTTCAGGCTCCAGTGGAAAGGATGATCCTTCCAAGTATGTCTCAAAGAAGCACTCATGGTACGAGATGACCATGAAATATTCTCATAAGTAAGAGGCTTCTAGGAGCATTATCAGAGAAAAGTCTTCATAGACAATTCAGAGCGAGTCGGTTGGGATAGATTTCGAGTCAAAGGGAGCAGTGAGATTTGGCAAGGTAGCAACTTTGATAGTGAAGATAAATCCATCTCCAAGTGGCAAAAGTACCTTCCTCGCTAAGAGGGAGTGTCGAAAGTTGTAGCATCGGACATGTACTTCCACGTTGGAATGTGTCTAGCACGTGGAAGTCGTCTAATAGAACCTTAGAAGTTCATTTTGTGTAAATGAATGACATTTTGTAATTAATGGAGGTTAATTAAGTTAAAATCCTGAGTTATTGGCTTTAGTAACTTAAGTCAAAATTATATTAAGTCTTAGCCATTGGATCTAGAAGTGAAGGTGAGATTAGATCTCAGTCGTTAATCACTTTGGAGATCTAGGGTTTTGGTTTAGGGTTTGATTTATTCTAATATCAATATTATAAAAAGGAAGCTAAGGTGAGAGGACAAGATGCAAGTGAGGTAGAGAATAGACACAGAGGGTGAGCTTTCAAGTGTTAGGTGAAAGGATCCGATGGAAAGAGATAAAGTGACAACAAGGGTTTTAGTATCCTTGAGGTTTATGAGGCTAGGATGATTGTTGTAATTGTAATTTCCTTAGAGGGGTTACTTTCCCAGGATGAGAGCCCCAATTCAAAAAGCGCTTTCCTGATGATGGACCACACTAGTTTGGTCCGAAACGTCGAAGAAAATAAAACCTATGCGATGGATCCGAAAGCACTCTCTGAACAAAATATAACAAAATTGGTTTTCAACAAGGGTTTTTCTAGGGGTTTTACCCGAATATCATGTGCAAATGTTTTATGGTTTTTGTTGTTAATGCTTTCGTTGATGTTTATTAAGAACCTAGTTGTATTTTGATTCAACAAATCAGTTTTTCTCGGAATTAGCAGTCGCGTGCTAGGTTCTAGAAAATCAATATTGTATCAGATCCAAGACTCTAACTAAGGAACCATATTTGTGTTAGAATATGAAATATTGTGCTCGTTTTACCATTGACAATACCCTTGTCACCCAACCATAGGCCGAAGCTACCCTCCGATCACCTTGACCTTGACAAAGAAGAGAATATTGGTAGCAATCCAATAGCTAAGAGAGGCTAATGTACCAAGCAAGAAGTAACCAAGTTGATCAGATAGTCCCACCCAAAAGCTGGCATAGTACCTTCCCCAGGACTTGCGCACAAGACTGCAACTGCACTACGTAGAACTGCCTCCCTACAACTACTAAGAAGTGTGTCAAATGAGAGACTGGTGCCCTGTATTTATAGTGGTTCTGGAAGACTTATTGGGGTCGACTTCTCCTTCTGGGTACTAATTAATTCATATTAATTATATTTATGCAACTGACAACTTGTCTAGGGTTTCCTTCATTTATTTGCTTCATTCCGGAACATTCTAATCTTGTCAAAGGTCACAATAGAGGTTCATACCTCTCGATGCTACCATAATATCAACACTCCCTCCTAGCTAGGGAGGTATGGTCTTGAGCACAAACAGACCATTCAATTGGTAGTATCATGAGCATCGTCATTATTATCCAACTGGATAATCTCCTATGACAACTGGTACAATATCAATTGAAAGAACACAACTGTGTCTATCCATGGTAGTACACAACTACTCAAACTGTGACACATAGTCACAATCAGTGGAACATATCCACCACAGTAGTATATCTCTATTATCTGGAGACATGCAGTCTCCATAACAATCATCTGATGACAACCTGCACAGAAAATATTGTTAAAAATAACTTGAACCATCTGAGCCAATATTTCACTCACATCTGTGAGATATAAAAGAATATATGTCCTCAGTATAGAACATCAACAATGGGCTATTGGCCCTATTCTTCTCAAACAAGAAAGAATGATTGTTTCTGATTTCTGAGCCTGGACCATTCCTCACCCTGGGCCATTCTTCCTACACTAATCAAAGTGCACCTTGGAGAGAATGTATAAACCCTAAGGAATGTTTGTCCCTGATTGCTAAGCCTGGACCATTCCCCACCCTGGGCCATTTTTCCTACATTAATCAAAGTGCACCCTGGAGAGAATGTATAAACCCTAAGGAATGACTGTCCAGACCATTTCCTCTATTAACCACAAGAGGAAAATGTTGTCTTGTATCAACCTCCAAAATGGACCATTCCTCATGTTAACCACAATGAGAAATAGTTGTCCGGCGAGGCGGGCCAGCCTTCTTGAGTAACCCTCAAGAAGAGAGAATGCCCTAGACCACTCCCCATGTTAACCACAATGGGAAGTCATTGTCTATGATACATCAGCAATCTAGACCATTTCCCATGTTAACCATAATGGGACATTATTGTCCGTCAGAAATCTCAATCCACTTTCCAAACAGGAAAGAATCTGCCCAACTGGGCTATTTTTTCAATCTCGAAAATAAATGTCTTCAATAATATTTTCAGTGCTCCCTCCCAACCTGG
>JASDQU010290190.1:0-15835 GCA_032191745.1 Picea mariana | reverse complement strand
TAAAGGAAAAAAAAAGTGGCGACACATTTCAGATTACATTCTGAAACTTTTTAAGAATAATTTTCCAAAAATAATTGGATATTTTAATTCCCCTCGGAAAAATACCCAATTTCAAAAAACAATCAACCGAAATGGAGTTCGATAAGTAAAGTTATCAACATTTTAATTTTGACAAATTTTTAGGGTTTTTCCAGAAAAAGTCGTGCGATTTATAGTGAGGGGAAACAATGGATAAGAAAATATGAAGACTCAGGAATACTTGGATGGAAATTGGAAAATCTTAAAAAAAAAAAAAGACGCTAGCAACAATTAAATACAAGCTTGGGTATGGAAGCTGGCCCAAGGATTGGGAAGGGGCTTCTCTGAAAAGCAGAGGGACGGAAGTGAAGGAAGACAAGGATGAAAGACAAGCATGAAAGACATAGGGACTTGTTGGAGGTACATGTATCTAAGATTTTTGAATATGTGTACATAAAAGAATACCAAGAAACAACCTATGATACACTATCAAAGATAACCGATGAAGCTGAGGACACTAGTGTGTTAGATGGGTATACCTTTGATGAATCAACAAAAGAAGAGGATGCAACATATTATGATGATAGGTTCCAATAATTCGATGTTGAGGATCCCACAACTTTCACCGTGTATGATGCTTAAGATGAGGGTAGTCTAAGTGTGATGGCACCTACGCTTGATGAGGATTCAACACCATATCTCAGTTATGATGTCAATGATGATGAGGATGTGATTGTACCTCAACACAGTTTGGATGAACAATTATTGGTCAAGGAGGAGAAAATTGTGCAGGTGTTGACAAGGGCAGATGGTACTCATAAGTTTATTGAATATATTATGTGGAAAGCTCAGATGGAGGAGAGACAAAAATGAGTTGAATATGGGATCACTAGTGCTCAATTACACATCATCAAAGAAGCACTAAAGCATATGGAATATGATTACTTGTAGTTGTTCATGGATAGGGACCTTGCTCTTAAATTCGCTAAAGACAAGGAAAGGGAGATTAAGGAGCTTTGTTACCATCTTAGTCTGACAAACTCTTCATCATTGACAGTAGTAGAGACTCCATCAGCTTTGGTAGTAGTAACACAGGAGGGAATGAGTGGCACTCATGATCTGAGGGAGGAGCCTCTTGTGATGATCCCACATGAGGATAATTTAGAGTTGCAGGTACTGGTGGAGAGGTTTGAAATAGATGAATTTATTGTGCGCATTTTCTACATGGCAGGGATCATGAGACGTTTATTTTGGCTCTATGCTTAGCTAGAGAGGAGGTAGTTGAGAAAATTCCTTGTGGACCAACCGACAAGAAATTATATGCAACAATTGATTAGCGGATTGAGTATAGGAAATATGTGGATACATCACTCTAGGATCCAGGTTTAGTTGATATTAGTAGAGTGATTGATCCAATGGAACATATAGGATGAAGGTTGATACATGATGACACAATAGTGTGTAGTTTTATAAAACAATATACATCGATGTACGATAGTGTACAATGGGGTTTTGAGATGTTTTCCCCATGGAGACCTCTAGACAGGGATTTCAGATAGATCATTGAGTTTGGTTCACCCAGGATCGATGAGTGGATGGGTGAGCTTCATGGATAGGAATTTTCCTCGGAGATTGATCTTCGATTGGGATATCAATTGAGAAGGGATAATGAGTAGGATACTCATAGGATCACTCTCAGATGTTACCTTGAGTCCTTGGTCATACCATTGGGGATGAACAACGCACCTGACATTTTCCAGTCTTGCAAGCAGTGGTAGAGGTATCTAATGCTATTTTCTGATGCTAGTGTTATATTTGGCAGGATGTGGAGGGTTCACCTGAGCCAAAGGAGTGATGTAGGTAGGATTATAGCCATGTTAGAGCTCTTTCATCTGGGATATATGGTCAGAGAATAGGAAGTGATCCAGATTGTATTGGATCAGTTCACAGAGATTTCAGCTGACAAAGTCATGGATGGAATTATCCACTATCAAGGTTGTACACATGTAGTCCCTGAGTCCACCCTTAGGGAGAATATTATGAGGGATATGTGTGATTCATCATTGATATGGAATTTTGGGTACTCACATGAGTATGAGGCACCACAGGTGACAAGACTATTATCCAAGGAGGTGTTTAGACTTCATGGATTACTTGGGTACATTGACTGTGATAGAGATGGAATATTTCCTAGTGCAGTTTGGCAAGAGCCAAACATATTAGCAAGAACATAGCTGATTCCTAGTACTTGGCTTCCACTAGATGATGGCATACCAAGGACTTGGCTCATTTTGATTTCGATGGTTACCAGTATGGCACAACAACAACTAGCAGATATTGGGAGTAGTGGAATTCCAATTTGGTGGCGGGATCTAGGAATTCATCTGAGTGATAGATTGATTTAGATAATGATAGCCATGATACTGAGTGGTTTTCTTTATTTTCGGGATGTCAATAGAGGGGTGGTCGATACTTACTCTATATGGAAGGATAGACTCAAGTTCGAACATGGACTTGTAGACTTAGACTTCATTGAGACACTTTCACAAGAGAGGATTTAGGATGGTGGTTTCAGTCCCTTCAAGGAGATAATCTTGGGGTTCCAGGAGAGGAGGATGCAGACTAGGCATGTTGGTCCGACGATGATGATTAGAGTGGTGCAACGTCAACATGGTGGTATATTTCCAGGATTAGTTTGGGACCCTGGGATCACATTGTTTGATAGATCAACCACTATTAGAGAGGAGAACACTGAATTTGAATTACCAGAGTTAACTTTTGGGAGGCTTAGGAGTGGTTGCTTGGAGGAGTGGTCTTCTAAGTAGTTGACCTAGTTTACACATCTTATGATTGCTTCGATTATAAGTAGAATTCAGGTGAATTATTTTATTTTCACCTTATAGACCAATGCTATGAGTAGAGGGTGCTCCACATCATACATGCTAGTTTGGGATCCTAGTGACTTTACCACCTAAAAAATTCTTGTGTTTGCATGGAGATACTTTTTGGATGATGTATTAGGATACTGTCCAGATTATGCTTTGACGATTGCAGTAGGCTAGGCATGCTGGAGTATTAGAAATTTTCCATTTGACACTTGGAGGTTAAGTGTCATTGATTCCCGATCAATTTATAACCACATAAACTTCTCAATGATGTTTTATTTTAGAGTTTGTTTAGTTTAATTCACTGGGTTACATTGGCTGGATATGATCCTCAATAGTAGGGACAAGTCTTTGAGGCTTCAAAGCTTGTAGATGCAGGTGTGGAGGATGCAGTTTAGACACGAGGAACAAGTATTTATGATTAGAGTGGCACAACACCAACTTGGTGATTCCTTTCATAGGATAGCTTGGGACCCTAGGTTTTCAATAGGAGACAATGTGACAGTTGACACAAAGGCGGGAGCCAATTTTTTCCTTCATGAGATTGGTACCCTAACAGAGTAATTTCTTGATGGGTGGATCGAGTTGTTGCAACATTGAGTGGTCTTACTTGTGGGTAGTTTCCAGGAGGCCTCTTATGTTAGTACATTATCGAACCATGTCTTGAGAAGAGGATGATTCACATCTTACAGGGTGGTTTGGGATCCTGGTATCATTTTTAGTTTTAGCTTGGATTAGTTGATGGAGCATTGGGTCATGATGGCATTGCTTGAAGATAAGAATCTTTGGGAAGGGAAGATTTGTCATGTCCCCATTTTTGGGTTCCCCTGTTTTGTAATAGAAGGGACTTTCGTGGCTTGTCAGTGAAGAAAAAGGAGTAAAAAAGGGGGTCATTTAATGTCACTTAGTTAGGAGATGCTATGTTTTTAAAGTGACAATAAGGAAGTAAATTAACTTTAGATTAATAAGTTAATTAACCATTATTAAAGTGACTTTTAATCTTAAAGTGAAAATTGGAGGAAAAATAAGTGTTATATTTGATTTAGTCAAAAAAGGAAAATTCTAGAAGTTACATTTGATTTGGTGAAAAAGGTGAAAGTTCTAGAAGGTATGTTAAAAGGATAAAAGGAGGGGTAGAGCCTCACTTTGGTATTATGATTTGAATAATCTCTTATATGGTGCTCTTTGAGCCATTGTTTCATTATGGTTTAACAAAACCCTTCCATTGCTGGTCTTATTTTGATGGTGCAATATCCACCCTAGATAGACAAGGAGGAGGACCCATCCAGGATTTTCATTGGAGCTTCATATTAGGTTTGTTTTTTAGTTTTGTGTTGTAGTGATTTGCTTGGAGAGGTTGTGGCACTTGGAGGGTTTGATCTCATCTATTTAGGAGACCATGACATGATTCCAGGTTTTTTATTAATGTATTGCAACTACCATAACAACCATTGGATTCTTGTATTCAGATATTCATTCATAATAAAATACATCCTATTGTCCCTTCTATTTATGGTTTAGTTGTATTACATTCAATATGTTTGACAAAAATTCTATTATAAAAATACATGCAATATGTTTGACAAAATTTCTATTATAAAAATACATGCAAACTGTTTGTGAAAATTTGTCAACCAGATTAGAGCATCAAGAATATTTGTTACATAGAAGGACATGATATCCCAACCCATTCCATTGGGGATATTACAATCAATCAATAAAGTATTTTTTCTTGTTTATGCTAAAACCTCAATGTTGAAAAGTCAAAATCCCTTTCCATATTTATTACATTATATACTTGAGGATGTCACAAATATTATGACCTTGTTAGATTCATATAACTTATCATATTTTAGGTTGTTCACCACATATGTTTCATGAAAATAAATCCACTTCTAACATATTATTGTAAAGTGAATTATTTGTAGACATTTTTGCACTCTTTGATTTTTAATGCAAAATATAAATTTCACCTATTTGACTAGAGGTTTCTCAGATCTTAACCATGTGAATTTTCATCCTTAGGGTTGTTATGAAATAAAGTATAAAACAACAACGAAAACATTACAATATTTCACTTTCTAACAACCCAATATTCTAGGCAATCTAAGGAGAAAAGATACCAAACAACTTGGATAAATTTCATTCCTCTAAGGCAACTTCTCCCACATAAACTAGATCTAAAAATTCACTTTTACAATATTATAACAAAAGTAAAACAATGGGTATAGAAACAACAAACCAACCCTAATATTCTTCAATGATGATGTCCAATCATTTAACAAATTGTCATTTTACTTTTGTCAAATCATTAAGACTTATATAACTGTAAATAACAACACATTAAGAACATATATGACTGAAAATAAAATCTAGAAAATGCACCACTTTTGGATAGTTGAAAATTTCATTAATATGCTCAAGATGAAGTACATGTACATACCATATCCTTCTCTCAAGGCTAGTACAAATCCACTAGCTCTCCAAAACCATAGTTACGGAAAACATGAAAACCCTAACTCAACCAAGGAGCTCCAATATGCAATAATCAATCTAACACATCCCCCAAATTATACAAGATGTCCTCCAAAGATACCATAGGATTTTATCACAAAAATCTAATTTGAAACTTCCAAGGGATAAACCCTAACCTTAACCTTAGACTTCCAAGATGCCCCAAGATACTCCAAGAAGACCAAGAAACCTAGCAACTTCGAGAGAGAGAGAGATATCATAATCAACGTCTCCTCCACAAGAACAAATCCTATTTACAAGAGAAAAATCTAAATGAATATGTCTCCTATAGATTTCATAACTTCCACCTAGGGTTCATGAAAAAACCCTAGTGACTTCCTCCAAGAAGATAATTACAAAGAGAAAACATACAATTTTGTGATGGAATTATAAGAAGGACTCTCTCCTTCCTCTATTTATATTGGAGGTAAGGAAGGCCAACCTTCCTCCAAGAAGATCCTCCAAGAAGATAATTACAAAGAGAAAACATACAATGTTGTGATGGAATTATAAGAAGGCATCTCTCCTTCCTCTATTTATATTGCAGGTAAGGAAGGCCAACTATACAATGTGTGTCTAGGCCCTTACATGCAACCTATAATGAGCACTTGTAGGCCAACACAAGTGAAGTTATCCCCTCCAAATCACACATGTCATGCTCCAAGGTGATGCCATAGACAATAAGGTCTCCAAGGTGATGTCATACAAAATAAGGGATCCAAGATGATGTAGCTGCATAAGATAAGTCCTCATCCCTCCACCACAAGCCTCCATAGACCCCATCGATCTTCCTAAGTAGTGTACTCCACTAGGTCAACTATCCCCTATAAGAACATTATTGCATCCCATGCATCCCTGAGCCAACTCCAAGCCTCCAAACAAAAATCCAAGCTACCCCATACTATCTATGGCCTAATTCCCTCCTCCAAGATGCACAATTCTCCTTCTCCCCAGTAGGGAATTCTCCAAGCAAACGAACTCTACACGTGACCACAATGAATGACAACCACTAATATGTCAAGAGAACTCCAACGATTAACATAATAATATCAAGCCAACACGTAACTGAAGTCAAGAAATAACCGATCAAATCCATCACAGACCATCTCTCATGCACTAATCCATCTTGGACCATCCAAAGACTGAACATACACAATATACACCAAAAATAATGAAACACCTCAAACATTGTGTAAACAATTTTAAAGTAACCCATAAACTAAAAATTGGTGCAAAGTTCATATCTTTTTAGATTAAAATGATTTTGTTTAACAATTTTTACTTTAATGTAGAATGGTTATAAATAAGGATTTTTACACATATATTAGAATATTGTTATTATAAACAATATACTAACATGTATCTAAAATTTGTGTAAACATAGGCAAAACAATAAGATTGTAAAATTTTGAATTATATGCATGATGAAATTATAATTATAATTTTTTCCATATGCTATTTATATATTTATATTTTATTTAATAATAATAATCAAATGTAAAATTAATTTATAATATTTTTCCTAATAGATGATTCAATCAAACAAAACTAGGGGGGATATTGTTATAATTGAATACTATATTATTCAATCAAACAAAACTAATGGGGAGATTGTTATAATTGAATACTGTAGTGATAATTTCAAATTGTAAACAAATGCAATTTAATGTTAATGTTAGATTCTGTGAGTACGTAAGTGCCTTATTAATATATAACGACCAAAGATTTATTTAATTAAAATGAAACTTCCAAAGTTTTTTTWGGTGAAATTTTATTTCTAAGAGGCAAAAACAAAAGAATAAAAGTTCAAAATTCTAAGTGTTCTAACAATTGGCATGTTCTACAAATTGGAATCCCAACTCAAAATGTGCACAACTAGTCAGAGCTACAATTCTGTTGCAGAAAACTTATTAAGTGGCTACATACTTCATTGATCGCCATTAGTAAACCAATCATAATCCTCTTTAATTCATTAAAAACTAAGAAATTAACGACAATTAACCACTTAATGCTTGGATGTTTGTATTGGTGCATTCATGAGGAAATAAGGTAAAAATGGTAATAGATGAATGGAAGATAGAGGTTAAATGATAAAAAAAGAAGTAATTCTAATGGTGAAAAGGTTGTCAAATCAACGACCCAACACATACGATGGGATCTTTACCTTAAAATGTACTCATATCGATTTTGGGAATTAATTAGTTCCTTGGTGTTGACTTGAACCCTCAATGATGTAGATCTTGGAGTGATGAATAATCATGATTCTGGGACACAATCTTCATGTTCTCCAACTATGTTAAAATATTTGATTTTTAAACCTTTTACAATGAAACAATTCATATACATTCTTAAGAAAAATAGAAAGAACAACAATGGCATACGCACATAGTACACAAACGTTTACCCTGGAAACCCTTAACTAGGAAAACCAACAAACCTTGTGTTAGATTTTCATTAGTTTCGTTAACATTAGATTTACCATAGCATTTTTATCTTCTTTTAACATTCAATAAACATATACTGAAATATATAAGCAATATATAAACAAGCACAAGAAGACACAAATATTTATCCTGGGAAAAACCCAACCAACTTTTCTTAGAGAGAATATTCCAATACAACCATGAAAAAGCTCTAATCACAAGAGAAAACCAACAATGAAGAACCCTGATAACAAATACTTATCTCTTCTTCTTGTCAAACCCTAGCGAGGGTAGACAATTGATCAAAACCATAGAAATGGAACCAATATAACACACCACAAATCTGACACCAAGATATGTGTATCACTAGAATTGGCACCACAGAGTTGGTGCCATTGGTAACTAGTAGTTGCAAGTGTTACTAAAATTGCAATTGATAACTGATAACTGGCATGAAGAAACTGAGAAGCACCACACAACCTTAGAGAAACTCCTCCAGAGGTATCACACGAGATAAATCACCAATATCCACCAAGAATATCCTTCCCCAAGTTGGGTGCACTCTCCAAAAGAGCCAAAGACTAGAAATAGTGAAACTGTTGTAGCTGCAACTGCAACTTCCTAGTGCGCACTGTAGAAGGAGAACAGTCTGATTGTACAAATGAACTGAACCAGACTTATATTTATACTAATTTGGGTGCTTTTCCAAGGATGACTTCTTATTCTGGGTATTCAATTTACTTTATTATTTCTGTGGGCCGACTTCTATTCTTGAAAATTATATTTCCACTTTATTATTATTTTCTGTGGGCCAACTTCTCTTCTATGGTATTCTATTTCACTTTATTCTTTTTCGGGGTGTTCTTCAACTATTCAATGGTCTTCCTTTGACTTCTTGTAATCTTCTTCTTATCTAAGAAAAGTTTTCCAGGAGGAAAATACCTCCCACAACTACCAAAACATCAACACTCCCTCTTAGCTAGGGATGTATCTTTCCACGATGTCTTCATCTAGTAGTCCACTAAATACTTTGTAATCAACTAGTAGCACGCATCTACTACCATGCCATCAGTAGCTCAAATCAATCACCACAGTAGCTATGACTGTGTTTCAATCAACTAGTAGAACACAACTACTTCCAAGTGATCCTGTAGTCTCCATGGAAATCAACTAGTAGCACACAACTACTACAATGCCATCAAATCTGCTACTAAGTCATAGTAGTAACCAACTTTTTTCCACTTGTACACAACCACTATAGTAGCACACAACTACTGTCAAGTGACACACAGTTACCTCCAGTGGTACAAAACCACCATAGTAGCACACAACTACTATCCAATGACACACAATAACTGCCAGTGGTACACAACCACCGTAGTATCAAGAAGCTATTGTCTAGTGACACACAATCACCACTAGTGGTACACAACCACCATAGTAGCACAAAACTACTGTCCAATGATACACAATCACTACCAGTGGCACACAACAACCGCTATAGTAGTACACAACTATTGTCCAGTGATACACAACCACCGCCATAGTCTCACGACTACGCTATGATGTTTCTCCTCTTCGAGTAGTCTTAATCACACTTATCCACCTTGCATGGTGTAGRAAATACTTGTACCCAGTTGTACYTTACTCCCTCAGTCACCTCACATGACTGATCTAGGAAACCCTTGGCCAAAGGGGTTAGACGRCTAGAGGAGAAACACCACATCTCTCTCTGAAGGAGGGTGGACATTTTGTATCACGCCAAGATTGTCTCTAAAGTACTTATACTTCACACTAGACAGAGTCTTGGTGAGAATGTTCACTATCTTCTCATCCATGGATATGTACGAGAACTACACAAATCCTCTCTGCACCATGTCTATGGTGTAATGATATTTTATCTCTATGTGCTTTGACTTGTCATGAAAGACAAGACTGTCTGAAATATTCACACAACTTTGATTGTCATAATTGATCAAAGTAGGCTCCAACTCTAGATAAAATATCCCTACAAGAAGCTTCTGAAGCCACACTACTTCACGAATTACAACAATATCTACGATATACTATGCCTCTGTTGTACTGAGTGCCATTGACTTATGATTCCTTCTTAACAATGAGATCATACCTGATCCCAAACTGAAGCAACATCTGGATGTGCTTTTCCGGTCCACTACATTCCCTGCCCAATCAGAGTCTGTATAACCCTACAATTTCACATCTCCATCTAAGACATATCTCAATCCATATCTAGCTGTACCATGTAGGTACCTCAACACATTTTTTGCAGCTATCCAATGTACATGTCTAGGATCGACCATGTACCAACTAAAAGTGTTCACAGAAAAACATATGTTTGGCATGGTGTTAACCAGGTACATCAAGGATTTCATCAATTGTGTGTACATAGTGGGATCCACCAAATTTGAATATGAATCACTCAAGAGATTTAGATTCATCATCATAGATTTGTCCATGGATTTATAGTCCATCATCCCAAATCTCTGCAGGATCTCAACAACATATTTTCATTGGCTAAGGAAAATATCATCTGACCATTGCCACACCTCAAATCCCAAAAAATAATGCATCGGACCTAGATCCTTCATATCAAACTCCAAAGTGAGATCCCTCTTGCACCCATATCTGAGCTTCTCATCTCCTGTTAGAAATAGGTTATCCAGGGGAAATCATCTACACGCTCATCAATATAAATGTTCGACATATCCTACCCGGGGTGCCTACTTGAGCATGTACAAATATTTCTTCAATCTGAAAACATGAGACTCCTTCTCATGTATCCTGTGGCTACTCTATGTACACTTGTTATGGCTACTCGAGCGAGTGTCTTGTCATAATCTTCTCCCTCTTGCTGGGAGAATCCTCTAGCCACAAATCTAGCTTTGCACATCTCTATAATGACATCTACAACACGTTTGATCTTGTAGATCCACTTTGAAGTCACCATTGGCTTCCCTTATAGTCTTGGAACCACTTTCCACACATCATCCTTCATGATGGAATAATACTCTTCCATCATGTCATCCTTCCACACTTGATTCTCAGCAACTTCCTCAAAAGTGGAATATTTTGAATCAATGATCTTCCTTATCGGTGCCCCATAGCTGGAAAACTTGTGTGGTCACTTGAAAAATCCATATCCCAGTCCTTTTGACTGGCTTCCTCCTATGTCACTAAAACAAGGGAATCCTCCTAGGAGGTATCATATCTCCTCGAAGCCTCTGAAGCTTCGATCTAGCCTCCTTAACTCATGGCATGCATTTGTGAGTCCTGGAAGATGTCTCTCTCTCCCATATGAATCTGAGGAGGAATGCATTTTGAATGAAATTATATAAGCCACTGACTCTTTTGAGATCAAGATCACTCTGAGTCTTCATGCTCCCTATTAAGCTTGACTCCCTCTAACTCTATATAATATCTTGATCCATCTTCTCCCTCTGCATGTGTTTACCTCGTATGAAGTTTGAGCTCCTATGAACTGTCCTCGAGAGGACTCTTCTCCCTACTAGATCCTGAGGGTTGAGTCCCTCTGAAATATACCTCCTTCTAAGATGGTACTTGGTGGGGAATCCTGTGTCACCACTGGTGGAGTCATCTGCTCCTCCTCATGATATGTCTCATAAATGCCATATATATGTATCCCCTTTGCATCCTACAAAGTATCATGTGATCATGTTGGTCTCTTCTTGGTCACTACAATTATTATGGGTAGGCCCTTCTGGATCTATTGGCTCTTCCCAATGATCTGAAGAGTGATCAACTAAACTAGAGGGATATGTACAGTCATCTTCAGAGCCTTTTGTTCCTTAGAATCAATATCCATATGATATACTCTGTATCTCACAAAATTATCCTTATTTTTATAGGGTTCTGACTTCGTCCTCTTCTCCTTCATTACATGGATGTGTACAGTCATGTACACGACTCTATGTCTAAATAGTATGCTCCATGTATCAGTTAGATAACATCTAATATGTTTCCTCCTACAACCTATTGGCACAGGGGCAGACCCAGGGTTCAACTTTGATAGCGCACCAACACGCCCTAACTATTGGCCCTTTCGAAAACACCTACAAAGCAGATGCAATCTCACCTGAAGTAGCAATAAGGGGTTGTAGGACGCAGGTGTCTACAACCAGAGAAAATGCAAGTAGAATCAAGGCAATCACACAAGGAGATCAGACTATCGTTCCCAAACATAAACTTACTTTGCATAGTTATATATCAGATCTAACATGCTAATACAATAACAATATATCATAGAACAAAAGAACACAATATCAATCACACACAACAACAAGATGTACGTGGTTCACCCTCTCCCTAGGGCTACGTCCATAGAATTGTGCTTTATAATATATTAGGTGAAAGCATATAGTCCTATATGCACTCTTAGCTAGTAGATCTTATCTCTTTCTCTCTTCTCTCTTTCTCCCTTCCCTGCACACCCAGCTATAGGGTTGATCTTCGCACCCAGCTGAAGATCTTACACACATAATTTCCTCTCCACACAATACTTTTCTCTCAGAAATAACAACAATCACTCATCATCACACACTCGAACTAACGATGACCCCATACCAGTTCCTCTTGACCTTTATTTATACATTACAATAGCTCATTGACAGCCTTAGGCTGAAGCCTAGGTGTCTAAAACCCTAGATACCAAAACCCTAGGTGTCTAAAACCCTAGGTCAACTTGACCCGTGTTTTCAGGGATTCGCCAGCCTGTCCTTCCTTCCTTCCTACGAGGTGCTCCAAAGAATCTACTGGTGGCTTTTTCCGCTTGCTGAGTTGTCCACGATCCATCTTCCTTGCTGATTTGTCTTCTTCAATCTCCTCGTCTAATGGATTTCTTTCTCTTACTTCACTCCGTCTTTTCTACTCTTTTTCTCACTTCAACCCAGTATTAGTCATTGTGTCATCCGCACAGTTCACATTTCGTCTTTTCTTCTTTAATCTTCGCTTGCTTCCAGAACAAAGGGCCAAAAGGCCCCCAACACTCACCTGTGACTCGTCCTAAGGCACTCTGATCTGAACCTTCTGCTTTTCTTTAGCTGCAGACTACACAACACAGTATGTGCTTTCTGCTTTGTTCCTCCCCACTGTATGTAGAATGTCTTTTCTGTGTCTAGTACCCAGTTTTAACTACACTTGGTACCTAGACCCTCCACCTTCTATTTTACTAAGAGCTACGAGGAAGCTGGTTTTCATAGCATAATTTCAGTCGGCTCCCATTCACCAATCCTTCCTTCCATTCTCCATTCAAAGTCTTCAACTGCGTAACTCCTCCTTCCGTGACATAGGTAACCTCATACAGACCCATCCAATGTGTTTTGAACTTCCCTAGATTCTTCATGAAATTTCTATCAAATACCAATACTAGATCTCCTTGCTTAAATTCTTTCTTCTTGATATGACTGTCATGGTAGGCCTTTTCGCGTTCCTTCTGGACTTGCTGATGGAATCCTGTAATAATTCGGTCTTCCTCTAGTTCGACCAACTGCGCGAGCCACTCTTGGACAACGCCAATGTCATCCATATCTGTAAAGGTTGCGATTCTTAAGTTAGGGACCAAGTATTCCATCGGGACAACTGCTTCTAGACCATAAACCAACTTGAAGGGGGTCTGCATTGTCAACTTCTTACAAGTGGTTCTATAGGCCCATAATACTGATGGTACTCTCAAATCCTAGTCATCCCTATTCACACTGCAAATCTTCATCAGCATTGTCTCCAAGATCTTGTTGAAATCTTCAACCATCATGTTCACTTGTGGGTGGTAAGGACTGCTCTTCTGATGGTGAACTTCAAATTACTGAGTCAAGGCTTCAATAGTCTTATTAATAAAAGGTGTACCTTGATCACTCATGAGGATCTTTCGACATCCAAACCTGGTTATGATATCATCAAATATGAAATGCGTAGCTGTAGTTACACTATAGTCCTTTACTGCTCTTGCTTCTACCCATATGGTCAAATACTCTGTCGTAGTGATGATGTATCTGGCTCCTGTGAGATTCCCTGGTGGGTTTATAGGTCCCACGAAGTCAATGGCCCATTTCTTAAATGCTTGTAAGGTTAGCTGGGGTTTTAATGGAATGTCATATCGTCTGTATGGTTTCCCAACTCTTTGGCATACATCACAGGCTTTGTAGTAGTCTTTAGCATCTCTATGTAAAGTAGGCCATCATAGGCCAGCTCGAAGAACCTTCTGCGCTGTTTCTTTTCCTGCGTAGTGTCCTCCTGTGATGCCTTCATGAGATTCTACTTAAATCAGTGGTATTTCTGTTTCCATGACACATCTCCTTAGGATCTCATCAGGTCCCATCGTATATATTTGTCCAACTATAAGTGAAAAATCTGTAGCGCACAGTACCAATTGTTTCTTCTGGGTGCTTGTATATTCACTAGGTGCCATTCCCGTTGATAGGAACTAGACTATCTCGACGAAGTGATCATCAACCTTTCTAATGGCCAACAACTGTGCATCTGATGGTGTATCCTCCAAGATAGTAGGTTTCTCTCCATGTTCCAACCTTGACAAGTGGTCAGGTCCCTTGTTCATCCCCCCTGACTTAACCACAATCTCAAAATCATATTCCTGAAATAACATAAGCCATCTTTATATTATTCCCCCCAAAACTGGCTTGTTGAATAGGTATTTCAACATGGAGTGATCACTGAACATTTTAAAGTATCCTCCTAACAAGTAGTGGTGAAACTTTTGCAATGCATACACCATGGCTAGCCCTTCTCTCTCAGTGGTGGTGTAATCTATCTCAGCTGTTGATAGATTCTTGCTAGCAAAGGCTAACGAGTGATCAATATATCCTGCTCCTGGTTGTTCTAACATTGCTCCTAATGCAATAGAATATGAATCAACATGCACATGAAATTCTTTGCTCCAATTTGGGAAAACCAAAATAGGCACATTAACCATTTTCTGTTTCAGTGTGTCGAAGATTTGCTAGTATTCTTCTGTCCATTGATACTGACAGTATTTCTTCAAAAGATTCTCCATGGGTGTTGTGTTCTATGCATAGACTTTAATGAAATTCCTATAGTATCCATTATGTTCCAGTGTAGTGCCTAGTTGTTTGACTGAAGTAGGAGGGGGTAAATCAACTATAATGGAAATCTTAGATGGATCTACCAACAATCCCTGCTTACACACAATATGGCCTAGAAACACTCCAAAGGGTGAAAATAAGATGCACTTCTTCAGGTTTAGGACAATCTAACATTTCCTACACTTATCCAACATTAGTATTAAACATTCAATATGATTTTGCAATAAGCTAAAAGCGGTCCAATCATCAAATTATGCTTCCAGAAATTTATGTAAAAACTCCTTGAATGCTTCGACCACCTCCCTAGAAAAGATGGCTGGTGCATTCTTCAATCCAAATGACATCTCTCTATAGTGGTAGGATCCCTATTTTGTGGAAAATGTGCTCTTATGGCAATCTTCTTTGGTAATCCTAATCGATGGTATCCTGAAAACCCATCTGTAAAAGAATATACCTCATAACCTCCTACATTATCTAACACTTTGTTAGTAAATGGTGTAGGTAATGAGTCATGAAAATATACATCATTCAGCTTTTTGAGATCTACACAGATCCTAATTTCTCGGGTCTTCTTATCCCTTACCACCATAGGTCTAATCCATTCTGACTCTTCAATAGGTTCTATGATTCCTGCTTCCAACATTCTGTCTAGTTCAATATTCACTTTCTCCTTGTTGATACTGAGAGGGGGGTGAATCAGTATCAAGTACAATTTAATACCTTTTTCAACTTATAATTAAACCATTCAATTATATCCAATGATAACTGAACAATAATATAAGAGTTACACCAATACATCACAATACACCATGCACAATATATGAGAAATAATCAATAGTTATTGTTCAAGGGAAGTAATGACTTCCAAAGGTAGCTACAGCTTCCAAATGTAAAGGGAGGG
>JASDQU010290188.1:0-14467 GCA_032191745.1 Picea mariana | reverse complement strand
CTCGCTAATAAAACAAGCGCTTCATGATTCGTGACTTTGGGACTCTTGTGATGAGGCATCTTGACTGTCCATGTCACGATCTCCGAAATGGAGCTTAGCTGCACTAGCTCCCTCCTCCAACTCTCGACGATGTGACCACAAGCTATGACTACTCGCTAATCAAACGAGTGCTTCGCGATTCACGACTTCAAAACTCTTGTGATGAGGTGTCTAGACTCTCCATGTCGTGATCTTCAAAATGGAGCTTAGTTGGACTAGATCCTTCCTCCATACTTTGACGATGTGACCTTGTCTATGGCCACGGGCCAAACTTTCAAGCACTTTGCTTGGTACATCAACGGTCAAGAACTTTGGTGATCCAACGGTCCAAATCATTTTGCAACTTCATATGTCACAAGTTCGAGGGGTTAGAGAACCTCCTTCCTTTGACCTTTCAGTCAGCAAAATGATGATCTTTCACCACATGTCCTCTGGATCCTAAAACTCAGGTGATTTTGTGACTTTGCATATCGCGATTTCGAGGGGTTAGAGCACCTCCTTCCTTTGAAATTTTAGTCAGTGAAATGATGATCTTTCGCCACATATCCTTTGGATCCTACAGTTCAGATGTCATCGCAATTTCAAATTTCACAGAGTTGGAGGATGGCTCTCGGCCTTATCCTCTTCGCAGTTATACTGGATCCGATGATTGTTGGTCCTCGGTGCTCAGATCCAATGATTGAGATTTGTTCTCCTCTTCTATGTGCTCCTCCTGTCTGAATTCAAATCTGACAGCCATCGGAAATTCAGGATGGATGATCCAATGATAACTATTGCTTCTCCTCCCGATATTACACTTATGTTATTTCCATGCTATTATTGTTGCATTGTTGATCTTGCTATCATTAGCAAACAAGTATACTCTCATCATGCTGATCTTGCCATCAATGACAAACAAGCATACTTTGACTTCTATCTGTAAATATGCCAACATGTCAGCCTAGAGCACAAAAACCAACTTGTTATGCCATGACTTCTTATTCTCTTGTAGTGTCTTCTTAATGATATTCACCAGAATTTTATTTTAGGACTCAGCTAGCCCATTTCCCTGAGGGTAATAAGTTGTGGAGTGAACCAAAGTAATCTGGTATTTTCTGCAAAATTCTACTATCTTTTTGGATTTGAAGGTCGTTGCATTGTCAATTTTGATCTTCCTAGGACATCCAAAATGAGACATGATATTAGTTTCCAATAATTTAATGATGACAGAGTCAGTGGCTTGCCTGTAGGGTACAAATTCGATCCACTGGGTGAAGTAGTCTGTAGCCGTGAGGATCCACTTGTTCTGACCTGAAGAGGGTGGATGTATCTCCCCAATAATTTCCAAACCCCATTGTTGGAATGGAGCTTCAAATGAAATGGGTTTCAGGGGTAGACGAAAAAGTTTCCTTTTACCCTCAAAAAATTGGCATTTGTGGCAGGAGGTGACTTTTTTATGCACATCAACAAACAAGGTGGGCCATTGAAAACCAACTCTGAGGATCGTGTTAGCCATGGTCTTCAAACTTATATTCCCACCATAGTCTCCTTCATGGAAATCCTGCAATACCTTGTCAGCTTCATATTTTAATAAGAAATTAAGCAAAATACCTCCAGGATCTTTCCAGTAAAGGTTTCCATCTAGAATACAATATTTCAATGCTTTTAGTTTCAAGAATCTGGCTTTAGTTTTAGTTAGACTAAGGGTAGCTTGTAAATTATGTAGGACAAATATGAGGTCTTCATACCATGGAGAGTTTAAGAATACCTCTTTTAAGTTTGGAGTCACCTGCTCTCCCTATTCATCAACTACAGCCAAGAATTTAATATCTAAATCATGGAAATTGGATTCATCCATCAATTTGGCTAAACCCTGACCTTTGATCAGTTTAGTGGGTTTAATTTCTATATCATATTCCAGAATAAGAGAAATCCACTTCCCTCTCCTGCCATCAAGGTTATCTTGAGTCAGGATATCCTTCACCACTGCATTTGGAACATAAGTAATAGTGTGAGAATAGAGAATGTAAACTCTAAAATCGTGTATCGCTTTTACCGGGGAAAAATCTTGTTTCTCCATTATATTATACTTCAGTGCAACATCTCTCAATGATTTGTTGAAAAAGGCTATGGGTTGTTCATGCCCTTCACTGTTTTTCTGCAATAAAATTGTTGTAATAGTGTGTTTTGAGGAAAAAGAGAACAAATAGAAATCCTTAGTGTAACCCGAACTAATCAAAACAGGGGCTTGTGTGAGTGCACGTTTTACCTGCTCAAATGACAGTTTAGACTCGATGTTCCTTTTTATTTTGGTATATTTTTTCAGCATATTTGTGATGTTCTTGAGGAGTTTAGCCAAGTTGGGTATGAATCTTCTCAGAAAAAATATTTTACCAATGAATGATTGCAATCCTGTAATGTTACTAGGGTGTTCCACTTTCTGGATGGCCTCTATTCTGTTGGGGTCTATTTTAATTCCATATTTAGAGATTATATGCCCCAACAACTTACCTTCTTCCAAACCAAAAAGAGTTTTCTTGGGATTCAAGGAAATCCCAAACTTTCTACACTTCTCAAACACTTGTCTGAGATGTTTCAAATGTTCCTCATCTGATTTGGACTAGACAGTAACGTCATCCAAATATATCACTATGAATGTACCGATCTCATCCACAAATGCAATATACATTGCTCTTTGGAAAGTAGCACCAACATTCATCAAACCAAAGGGCATTTTCATGTACATGAAACTTCCCCAGGGTGTGGTCAAAGCATTTTTTTTCTGGTCGTATGGGTGGACAAGGACTTGGTTATAGCCCGAAAAGCCATCTAGTAAAGAGATCCTACTGGCCCCAACTACCTTTTGCAAGATGTGATCCATTTTAGGTAATGGGTAGTTGTCTTTGAGGGAAAACTTATTCAAGTTTCTGAAATCAATGTAAAGCCTGATTTCACCAGTCTTCTTTCTGGTGGGAACCAGATTGGAAACCCATTTCGAAAATCTTAAGGGGACTATAATTTTAGCATCATACATTTTTTTAATTTGTTTTTCTATCAAGGGAAGTAACTTCGGATTGATTCTCCTAATTTTTTGCCTGAAAGGTTTATGTTCTTCTTTAATGGGAATTTTATGTTGTGTGATACTTATGTCGTAAGATTTTAGATCTTCATAACTCCAATCGAACACATCTACATATTCCTTAAACATTTCAATGTATTTGAGTTTTTTCTCAGGAGGTAAAGAATTGGATAGTTTTATCATCTTGGGTTTTTCTTATGTTCCTATGTTACATTCTTCGACCTCTTTACCACTAGGTTCAATCTTTGGTTTCTTTAACACATCGTCAAAATTGAACAATTCCTCTAAAGGAACAAGACCTCTAGGTAAGATGTTATTTTTTAATTGCAAAACATCAAAATCTTCATCATTTTTGTTCATTTCATCTTAGTCTACTCTATTTACACTATCTTTCTCTAAATATGACTTTTTTACACTATCATCATCATCCTCTGCATCTATATTTGTACATTCAAAATCATTATTACACTGCAGAAAATCTTCAATTTGTTCACCGTTGCTAAATACCTGCCAATACCTGATGTTATATGGGACAATTGGTCTGCACTTCACCTCTACTGTGTATTGGTGATTGGGATAGAAAGGTATGTTTCATGTGGTTGTTGAAGTAGCCAATCCATCTGCTATTATGTTCTGTCCTCTGGGCATTACCTGCAAGTCAACTTCGGTGAAACATTGTAGAAAATCTAAAACAACATTCCTATAAGCTCTGATCCTAGGGTGTTTAGCTGAATACTCACCTTTAATTTGTTTAATGACAAGTTCAGAGTCCCCTCTTACCATAATACTTTTGTCCCCAACCTTCTTCAGTAGCTTCAGGCCGAGCATCAAAGCTTCATACTTGGCTATGTTGTTAGTGCATTGAAAATTTAGTTTGTAAGAGTGAATTTTTGAATACCTTGTTTTATTTTGGTGCAACCAAACCCCAGCTCCAGCTCCCTCTTTGCTCACAGCTCCATCAAAATCCATACTCTAGAAATTTGTTGTTAGTTCATCACTTTCTTCTGCTACAAATTTGTTTTCCTTGGTGATTGATTGGTTCTCCTTCAGGATATATGCATCATCTTCTAACTATGCAATTTGATTATCCAGGTCACCATCATTGTACAATATGAATGAGTCTAGCTCAAAGTGGACAAAGTATAATGCGTAGTTGTGTGGTTTTTCTTGAATGATGACCATATACTTCATCAGAGTCTCTTTGTATAGTTTTCTTTGTTGTCCAAATACCGGGATGGTAGCGTATGACATATCTAACTGCAATGTTCCCTTCGGCTTAGCTCCCCAAGATCTAGATAACAACATACCATATTTCAGTGGAATGTCGGCCACTACGATATCCATCACCATGATTTTTGTTGGAATTTGAGCCAGGGTGATACACAAATATTTAATTAGACCTATACATTTGACTTTGCTAGAGTCAAAAGAATACAAGTCCTTGTAGGGTCTAGTGACATCAAGCCCCAAATTCTCCATCACAGCCTTGGGCATCAAGTTGTGAGAAGCACCTGAATCAAGCATAGCGTTATGTAGCATCTTGTTGTGGATATTAAGGCTAATATAAAAAGGCAGGATAGAACCATTATCAATCTGTCCATCCACTTCAGGACCAAAGAGAAGCTCAGGTTGATCATCTGCAACATTTACAATATCTGTATGTACTACTGGTTCAATATTTAATGCTTTTGTGCCTATTTCTAGTTCGATGCTTAATGCTTTGATCACCTGTGATCTATAGGAATTTTTTCCCATAATCTATGAAAGGGGAATAGGAATCTTCAATTTGGCCAGTTCACCTTCCAAGATGAACGGAGTAGTAGTTATGGTTTGGCTTTGCACTTCTGGTTTGTCAGTCACAGTTCTTTGTGCAGAAGTACTTGGTTGACAAATTGATGCAATCTCGATTTGATCTGATCTTTGTGAAGTTTCAAGATTTCTTTTTGCAGAGGCTTCAACTTTATTCTTCTCAAGCACTTTCTTGGGAGAAACATCAAAGGTTTTCTTGGCGTCAGATTCTTTCTTTGTTTCAGCAGCCTTCTTTGTAGGATTGTCATTAGTCTTCTTTCTTCTCAAGTTATATTGTCTATGGACCTCCATTATATCATTTTCAAAGGCATGTTGTTATGTTTCCTCTTCTTCCTCATCTACCTTCGTTTGTGAGAGGAGAAAAAACTCATGTTCTTCCTGAGTAAGGAAAATGGATTCGTTGTCATTGACACCCATGAGGTTTATGTGAATACCATCCAACTCCTCGATTACCTCCTCCCCGTCATCAACGTAATTTTCCTGCAAAGGTGGTATAATCTGCTAATCAGGCCCTCTTTATTCCTTTTGATCTCTGGGTTCTCTCTATCTAATTTCGGGGGACTCCTTTTGAAGTTTGGATTTTTGATCTAAGGGGCAGGCTGATTTTCCCTGGGTGGATTTCTGTCAGCTATGGTTAGCCTTTCCATCATTATATCCATTGTTCTGACTATGTAATCTAGTTTAGCATCTGAAGAAGATGTGGTAGGATCTTCTTTGATTGTAACCCTTCTTTCTATTCTTTGCGGTCTCTCCTGGATAATAGATTTTCTTCCACACTCACTACACTTTTCTGCATGTCTTCTAAGGTGAGAAAATATTGTTGAAACGAATGTAGTAATCCTACATTGTTTCCCCTTGATTCCTTTTGATATTCTTGTATTCTGATAAAATCTGGAGAGGGTTTTTCTTTACCTCCCATCTGTCAAGAAAACTCCGTTGAAAAGAAGAAATGTCCACTATGGTAGTAGGGTGTAAGGCTTTGAACCAATTTTTGACTTCTCCAGTTAGACTCTGTGCAAAAAGCCTCATATGGACGTCTGCCTCATTTACTTCCTGCAAATCAAAATAATCATTCATCTTATCAACATGTTGTTGTGCATTAAGAGGTCTAGTACTATCAAACTGAGGAAGTCTGGTTTGATAGTCCCGGGGCATAGCATGTAAGGGAGTGTCCAACACCAAGGGAGCATATCTTGCTGCCATAATTGGTGGAGGAGGTTGAACAACAACTTGTGTAACTGGAGGAGGATTGATAGAAGACGTAGAAGATGAAGGGATGGGAGGGATGGAGTGAGATAATTTAGTTTTAACAGAATCTGCAGCAATAGTAAGGGCAGAAAGTTCAACTGACTACTGGAAGTGAGCTTTGTACAAGGCTTGATCAATATTTGCTACTATATATTCTAATCTATCGAACTCTTGAAGAAACCGTTGATCAAGATCTTCTCTGGGAAAAAGTATTTCAGGGGTCCTAGGTTGTAGGATTGTTTGATCTAGGATTGTTTCACTTACAAAGCTGTTAGATTTGGTTATAAAAAGGATTTGTTCAAATGATATGTCAAACTCAAGATCCTGAATAGCAACAAGCTTCTCTAGGAGAGAAGTGGACCTATGAAAAGGACTGTGACTCTCAGAACCTTCTACAGTGTTTCTCTTTCTGAGTAACTTTTCTAGATAATCTACTGTTGTTGTAGGTTCTGGATCAGGGTGAGATCTGGTGTAAACTCTTTTAGGAGTCGTAATTTTAAATTTTTAGAGATCTAAACTAATATATGAAAACTTTAACAACCTCTTAACATTATCTCTTTGTAAGTTGGATTTTATGATTTGTTCAGAAATAAAGCTCTCTTTATCTAGGGAAAAGAAATCATAGGATGGAAAGTTTTTTCAGTTCCCCAGTATGGTCACCACTATGTTAACGCTCTGTAAATTTTCATAGGTTGTCAGGAGGTAGAAGAAATCTAGCAAAGGTAATTTACCCAACCACTTCGAAACTGGGATCTAGCCCTGCCAATTTCAGAGAGGGATATCTCTGTAAGATTTAGATATGTTTGATTTTAAGATATTAGGCTAGTTAAATTAATTGGAGCATGTTGTTTTGTTTTATAAGGATGGCTGAAATATTGCTTACACTTCCATTGGGATATGGGGTCTACGTTTAAGGATTGAGATTAGAAACATATTTTATTAGGTTTCTCCACAAGGCAGGATAATGCAAATGTTGCATCCTTTAAAATTAAAGCGATGAAAGGCAAAAACAGGCGAGATAATCAATCACAATAAATAAGCATTTAAGAATTTCTTTATCACAATATCATAAGAAAAACATTTAGATCTTTAAAATCCAGAAACAGAGTATTCGAGATAAATTCTTCACTTAAACTTATTTTAAATTATCAAAGATAGAAAACAGAATGATAACGAAGTAAGATAAATGTTTAACATTGAGAAGTAAACATCACCAACATCAACATGCAAGAATCTTGTGAATCGTCCTTTTTATTACTGGTAGATCTCTTAAAAAATATTACAAATTACAGCTTGCTTGAGCGTAAAGATCAACCCTCAATACTTCGAAGTCTGAAGTATTTATAGAAAAATTACAATTGATCCTGTCATTAATGATCAGGATATGGTAGAGATAAAATCTAACTAACTAGATTACATTTTACAAAAGGTAGGAGTTCTAAATGATCCTCGAATCCTTGATGTTGATTCTGAGGAAGTGGTTGGTGATTCATCTTTGACTTGACTATGATTGTACCATGTGTTGACTTGGATGTACACCTCATCATTACTCGATTAGAGTACACAGGTCATCCCATATCTTTTGACTAGGGATGGTGATTTTGAGTAACCTTCAGTAAACTTCATCCATCTCTGTGTATTTGGCGAAGGTGGGCTTGGTGATGAATATGTACTTGATCTCGTGTTGGATGCTGAGGTCCAACTGAAAAGTCTCCAAAAATTCTTTACCAGTGATGCTACCCTGTATCCCTACAAACTTAGAACCATCCTTTGCCACTATGATGATCTTTTGTTTGTAGTCTGAGAGGGTAATCAACTTTTCATTGATCACAAGTAACCCTAGTAGCCCCTTCTTATGTAGTAAATCCATTTTGCTGAAAAACCTTTGAACTCCAATATCCATTGCTTGGGCCATTTCCTCAAGTTGCAACATTAATCTTCTCTTGGTCAAAACTTTCTTGACCTCAAGGATGGTTTCTATTCTATCCTCAATCTCCAAGGCCTCTAGCTCCTCTTTTGTTTTGGAATTCAAGAATCTGATGATTTCGTTTTCCTTAGTAGGCCTTTCTCCTAGTTCTCATCTGATCTTATCAATGGCCTATTTTCTTCTCTGTATTAGTTCATGTTGCTCAAACATAATCTGTTTAAGTGGCCAAATTTCTATCATGGATTTGCAGATGTCTATCCAAATATTTTCCTTGGCCTTTGAAAGTGTTTTGGCCATGATAGTTTCTTTCTGCGGCTTCTGAAGTTCTTGCTTAAGCCTATGAGACTTATGCATTTCAGTGTTCTAGCTTGACTAAAAAGTGGACTTCAAATGCTAGAGATTATTGATCTCATCCTGCAATCTTTTGATTTCTTGTTCCTGCAGAGACATGTCTTGCATGGACTTTGCTAATTTTTCTGAGGCATATGTGGTTGTTACTAAGGTTGATGCTGGAATATCTATTGTGGTGGTTGTTTTTTCTATGCTGATACCTGTGATGGGAACTACATTCAATGGTATGACTGCCATTGGCACATTTTGATCCTTTTAGTTAACTAACTTTTCCATCTTGACTTCCATTTCTTTAATCTATGCATTCTGCTCCATGATTAACTTCAACATTTCCTCTTTATGGCCTTCAGTCTCAACCATTTTCTTAGCATGTGGGTCTTCTGTAGAATAATTTTTCAATTCTTTCCTCAGGGAGGCTATGTCAACGTTCTTCTTCTTGATGAGATCTTCTACTGCTTTGACATTGGACAGATCATATCCAATTTTGAGTACCAGTTCCTCCAGAGATTTAATCTTGTTATCCTTTGCCAAAGAAGACACCTTCTCCAGTTTTAGCTGAGTCTGGACATTGTTCAAGGAAACCTACAACTTTGCAGCAGTCGTGGAGGTGTTGACCAGGGTCGCTAAAATCATTTCTCTAGTATTTCTGTGCAGATCCATCTGATCATCCGGATGCACTTCTGCAGCATCAAATTCAAACGTTGACCTTTTATAATGAAAAATTATTTTGGGTTGAGGAACTTGTGCATGAAAGTATGCCATGTGAATTCTCCCCTTCTCTATATCAAAAGCAGAGAGAAACCTATGTTGGGTTGTATATCTTTGTTTCCAGAATTGAGCATAGGTACTATTTGTCAACATCTCATTTTTCTTCTTGTTTAAGTTATACTTCTAAAAAATGTTGAGTCCTGCAGGCTCCTATGACGATTTGGTTGTAAATATTGTATCAGTCTTCTTCTTCGACGAGGAGGTGGACATCATTTGTTGGATTCCTAAAGAAAATAGTGATTTTTCTCCCTCCATTACTATAGTATATTGAGTCTCTTCTCCTCCAGACCTGTCAAGTGTATGACTGGTCTTGGGCCTCTTTCTGTAAACCTGGAAATCCTCTGGTGAGACTTTAGTGAATGAGGGAGATACCTCTTTTTTGGGCCTCTTCTCTATCGGTACATGAGGAGTAGTGGTCTGTGAAATACTAGCAGGAGGAGGCTGATGTTCTGTGTCTAGCAGAGTGTTTTCCTCCCACTCTGTCTGGTTCATGAACTTCTCAACTTCTGGTTTGGGCACATGAGCATATGGGGATATTTTATTCCTTAATCTGGTTTCTACAATAATCCCACATGGATCATAGTGCCAAGAGAAACTAAGACTGAACTTCATTTCTTTTAATAACTTGTTGGCTGCTTCCCCTGCAGCTCTTCTATTACAGATGAAAGATCCAATTTGACCTCTGATCCTGAGTTGTTGTTTTTTCTTAAAAGAAACACAATGGATGTCATATGAATTAATCATCTGCATGATATATTCTAGAGAAAATATCCTAACAGGAAAGTATTTGGGAAGCTTGTAGGGTGGCAGCTCACATCTGTAAACTCTGATCTCTATGTAATCCTGGTAAAGGTACCAATCACCTATTTTAGCAAGTTCTAATAGGTGCAGGATCCTTTGAATCTCTTCATTTATCCTGGGTTCTTTACATCCACTTAGCATGCTTACCACTGGGTGGTAA
This sequence comes from Picea mariana, assembly GCA_032191745.1. Classification (NCBI taxonomy): domain Eukaryota; kingdom Viridiplantae; phylum Streptophyta; class Pinopsida; order Pinales; family Pinaceae; genus Picea; species Picea mariana. Next base: position 4,306 of record JASDQU010290188.1, on the reverse strand, counting down.
AACTGGTCGATGAACTGCTTAAAACTGAACTCAGATGAGCTCTTTCTCAGTAATGACATCAAGGATGTGACCGGTTGTGGATTACCATCTTAGTCGAGCTTCTATAGGAAGAAAGGAAACTTGTTTGATTGGAAAAGTATGAACATGTATGCCAGTATTGATGAATACCTAAACATGCCTTATGTAGGAAAAGTGAAGAGTTTCTCATGAATGTTATCAGCCAAAAACTGGCTGAAATTGAATTGGGTGGTGGCCTTCTCTTTGGTGGAGAAAATGGACAAGAAACCCAGGATGGGTTCATCCACCCACTCGTTTGAATAATATCCGAGCAGACAGCAAAGGGAGGAAATGACTTGGTTACCTTTTACTGAGAAAATGGAGGAGTGGTAGGGGGGATTTTTCTTGGGTAATTGGGCACTCTCAGGGAGGCAAATCTCAAATATTTGTGCTCTTTGGGGAAAAGACAACTTCTGGTACATTTCAGTTAGAACTTCAATGGTAAAAGGGGAAAGGAACTCAGCTCTGGGTACCTTCATCATATGGTCTATGGTTTCAGGTGTAATGGTGAAAAGGGTCTCTCTAGATGACAAAATGATGGCTCTTTGATTGGGAAGATAATATGCCTAGCACTTGAGGGAAAACTCGGAAAAATGGTATGTTTGAGGGAAAAGATACAGTGGGAGATTGGACTCCCAGAGTCCAATCTCATCGCTTTGGTCCAGGAAGGTATCTCTAAGCCAGAAGTGCAATTTGAAGAAGTTGAATTCACACTTCAGCTCTGCAATCAAGTAATCTTTGTCAGCCAAAGGTATTCGATCTAGGTCAACGAGAGGTGGGAGGAATGGATTTTATTTAATATCTGAGCATTTGGATTTAGGCTCCATTGAATCAACTGATACCTGCAACAAAATATTGTTAGTTGCGTTTACCAGGTGTTAATGGAAAATGTCAATTTAGCAGAATGGAGAACGGTGTGGTATGGCTGCGTCTGGATCATGACTAGTGTGGTAAAGGTGAAAAAATGGGATTATGAGGATGAGCGGATGTCCGTTGGGAAGTTAGATGACGATTCAGCAGGCTAACGGTCATGGTTTCCTGCATTGATTGGTCAACGGGTATCTTGGGGATGAGGTGGAGGGTAATAAATGGGTAACGGGTGTATGAAGGTGATGTGGAGGGCAGTGAGTGGATGAAAAGTGGATGGGATGTGATGGGCGACGGGTGAGTGGGGTATGGTACGTCGACGGAGTTATGGAAAATGACGTGTAGGCGGAGATAGTGGCGTGTGATGTCAAAGAAGAGAGGTGGTATGAAAGAATGGTTTGGCGGTTTACTCGGAGGGGGGGTAGGCAGTAAATGGTTTAGAGCTAGGGGGGTCTGAGTTAACACAAACATGCCACATTATGATGGGGCCCGTCGGGGAATACCACCAACTCAGATTCCCCCAACATTAAAGGTAGAATGGTCTGGGGGTTTCGATATCATCTGACGATCGTAGATCTGAGCGTCTTTTTCTCTGTCGTTGATCTAAGAATGCCTTTTAACATAGAGCATTGATCACTTTATATCACAAAAAACTTAGGATAGCGCCCTTTTATGGGTTTTTTTGTGTTGCTCCCCTTTTTCATTTTTGTCACCAAGGGGTTAGAATACAACATTTCTAACTCAAATCAAATAATTTAACCAACTTCATGTCTATTTTATTGAAAGGAAGGCAAACTAACCTATGTCCTAATCTATTCACCTAGCAAATTTAACCCAGATTAGGTTGTTGGGTTAAAGAATTACTCTAGCCTGGGACTATTTGATCAAGTTTAAAATGTATGATCAAATTTATTCACAAACCTATCTACCTTGGCTAAGATTAGACTGTTTAGCCAAGATTTATTCCCTAACCTATCAGCATAAATCCAAAGGAATTGACCATGGTTAGACTGTATGAATCAAGCCATTCTTATTGCATGGGATTTTATCATTTTTCTTTTCATTCCCTCTTTTATTCTTTTTATTTATTCTTTTTTCTTTTCTTTCTTTTCTTTTTCTTTTATTCTTTTTCTTTTTCTTTTCTTTTCTTTTATTCTTTTTCTTTTCTTTTCTGTAAATCATTTGCAAAATGAAATATTATTTACAATAAAAATACAACTAGAGGGAAAATTTCTAGTCACCATTTGATCCTATGAAACATAGGGTTATAACACAAGCTAAGCATAGTGTGCGCAAATGATGTAAGGTCACTATTAAGAACCATTATTCCTTCTCAAGGATTGATGATTTATTTGATCAACATAAATGTGTGGAACTGTTCTCTAAGTTCACTACAAGGAGAACAACTTGTAGTGGAGGTTTTTAGTGTTACAAGATTTGGAAAAATTTCAAAAAAACCTATGCTACAACATCTACTATTCTAAGCAAAGTTTTAACAAATGTTCCATATAATTGAAAAATTAGTGTGGGTGGAGGTTGTAGTGGAGGTTTGTTTGTTGGTGATTTTGTTGGTAACAAAAGCACTAGTGCATTTTCATTGACATGCACTGGTGTGTTCTTATGAAACAGGCATTGGTGTGTTTTTAAGTAACATGCACCTGTGCACACACAATCACAAAGTACCAGTAGTCTTAAAAATATTATGCATTGATACCATATTTTATGTTATATGAAACACCAATGATTTGTTGCTACCATATTCCCCAGTGTGTGTTGTTTTTTATGCAACAAGGGTGTTGGTATAAATATTATGCTCTAGTGCTCTTCAGGGATGATTTTAAGGATGGAAATTTGTTTTAAATTGTAGAAACCTTGGCGAATCTTACTAATCCTTCATATGCCAACTATACATGTTTGGCGATATTTTTGTAAAAATATTCAAATTTATAAGGATTTTATATAGTTTTTATAAAATTTTGGTGATTTTTAAGGTAAAATAATTTTATCCTATAGAATTTGGGCGAATCATTTTTAAAATAGAGAATCTCATTTTTGGAAAAACCATGGAAAATTAGCCCATGAGCAAAATTTAGCCCATAAAATCATCTATAGTTCTCTTATAGATGGTTTCACTTGTGCATGTATTACCACATGCATGGAAGGATAGAGAAAATTCCATAAATTGAGGTGTGTTGTCAGCACCATTTTTTGTTACTAAGCACAGGTGTGTATATGATAATTAAAACATCGATGCATATATCATATACGAAAGCATCGGTGTGTATATCATACACAAAAGAACCAGTGAAAATATGTTATATAACAAATTGGTGTGTATTTTATATATAAAGCATCGGTGCATGTAGTATCTATAAAGCATTGGTGTGTATATTATATATAAAGCACCAGTGAGATTAGTCATGCAGTATGCTGCTTAAAATAATAAATATAATCAATCATATGTTTTGTCGCTTAAACTAACGCTTCTTTTTCACAATTGTTTTCATCGATGCTTCTATTTAATTAATGGGCACATGTGTGTATTGATAAAAATGTACCATCGTCTATTTTATGGCATGCATCATTTAGTGAGTTCAAAAGAATACATTGCACCGATATGTAAATATTTTAATTAATTGTTTTTTTTTACAAATTTTCTATAAGTTATTTCAAAATCAAATATTTGTTTTATATTTTTGGTATTGTGTTTTAATATAATTATTGCATTAATGCATTATGCAATGATGACTCCTTCACCTTGCATCTAAAAGTGTATTGATGGAAACAAATATTATTGCAAACGGGGGAAAGACTCTCATGAGGAGATATGTGACTCATGAGATGGGTGAGTCATTTTATGTGAGAGAATAGGAATTCTTGGAAAAGAGTTGCAAGCCATAAACCCACTTTTGTCTGAAAGTATTTACAGCAATAAATCCACTTATAAATCACAGTTTACAGCGGAAGCAAGATTAGCTGCAAGGAATTCAGTGGAAGAATTAATTCAGCTTTATTCGTTTTAAAGGTGCCAATGGAGAAATAAGTAGTGGGTGGTTATTAGATTGTAGTGCCAATATTCAACTGAAGCAGTACTTGTACAACATCGGGAATACTAAAATTTTCGGTAGAATTAAGTTGGGACATGAATACCTAAGTGAAGGAAGTTGCTAATAGGACATATTTGCTGGAATTGAAAAGAGGGAAAGTGGGACTTGGTTGGAAGGTGATCATCAAGAAGAAACAAGGAGTGGATGAGCATAATGAGGGCACACATGAAAGAAATAATCTAAAGGAATTCAAGGACAACCATCTACAACACAAAATAAATAAATCAATCAAATGGAAATAAATATGCATTGGAGAGCATGCTAGAACTAATGCA
>JASDQU010290183.1:0-14467 GCA_032191745.1 Picea mariana | reverse complement strand
GTCCAGTTGTAGCTGGAAAACAAAGGAAGTTGGTGCTTCCAATGAATGTAATTCTTCAAGACATATAAGAAAAAACATTCCGCGGTTTTCTCCCGATTTGGGTTTCCACGTAAAACACTGGTGTACTATGTATGTGTATGATTGTTCATGTGTTCATTGCTTATTTAATCTACAGTTATTGGATGATAATGCTTCACTGATATAACACTTGGATTATATGGTTAAAAGGGGATTAAATTGCTCTATTACTGATTCACCCCCGCTCTCAGTAATCCAACACATATGAATTGTGTGTTTTATTATTTCCAATTTCTAGTGTTCATCTTTTGTATTATAATGGATATCCTATTGTTTACATGGTAAACAACCTTCCAAAGATGTATGCATTGTTACTTTCTATTATTTTAAATGTCATTTCAAGAATTGTTGATGGTATTCTTTGATAATTTATGCCTTTAGGTATTGGGGCTCTATGTGATGATTTTTCCCTTTAGGTATTGGGGATCTATGTGATGAGCACTATAGGAAAGGTGCTTTATGTAACTATATGCATGTTTGAGCTTCAATAGAATAATTCCCTAGAATATTTCATATACATTCACTCTTTGGGCCTTACCTCCCACATTACTATATATATATAGTTGCCTCTAAGGAGAAGGTCGTTGTAGGAACTTTTGAAAGGATATTTTGAGAAACTAGTCTAATTGGCATTGATATTTTATCCTTCATCAATCCTTCTTTGCAAAAATGATCCAGGAGGATCTAAGAAATTCTCACAAAGGTCTAGGAGGATCTGGAATGCTCACAAAGGTCCCAGAGGATCCATAAAAGCTCAAAATTAGACCTTCTCAAAATTTCATGAAAAGGACATCATTGCGTAGATCTCATCATCATCTTTCCAACAGTGCAAACGACAAGTCAAACAAATCTTGTATGAAAATTTTATGAGCAATCAAAGTTTGGTCAAACTAGGGAAAATAAGGGTGACACATGGCATGGAGATGTCAACAGTGACACATGGTACAAAAAGTGACGTGGAATATTAGTTGGCATATCCAGTCAATAGTTGGCAAGTCTATACTCCAAGTGGTCCAATGTTGTAACACCACGTGGAATTGGATAGCCAATGAGATGATGCCACGTGGAAGCCCCTCATTGGTCAGTAATGGTTAAGGTTGTGTAAAATTATTATGGAGTCAACAAGGTTCGACCCCATGACCTCCATATCCACCAAAGCCTTAATATACCAACCACAACCAATGTGCCACAACAAAGGTCATAACAAGCACATGGTTAAAATTTAATTTAAAGTTAAGTTATAGTGTAGTTTGGACAAGAATAGGGCTGAGGGTGTAGCCCTCAACCCATATTCCATGGTCATATGCTATATTATATAGCCCACACCTATATCTGCATGGGAGGTTTCAACAATACTGTGTATATCATATGGTTATAACATTATAACTATATTATAACTAAATAATACCAACACACGGGAATATGTGGTGGTCGATGAGGCTTGAACCCCTGAATTGCCACATATAACCCAAACAACTTAACCAACTCTGCTATAATTGTGTTTTGGTTATGAAACCAACCAAAATATATTTAATGCATGCCATGTAATCCATAATTTGGTTAGAAGGGGCACCCTATTTAATGGCGTGCATCCAAAGGTCATTACACACACATTTCAAGGTTTTATACACACACTTTTTTATGCATAATTTTGTCTTGTAAAGTAGGCAACAGTATGAAGGGTATGAGACTACACCGTAAAGTGTGTCAGGGGTCACCTTGATGGAATTTTGACTATTTATATCAATGTTTCATGATTTTTCCCCAGGAACTCAACGGTGTACTTTGTTTCTGCATTTGAACAACGGATTTTCAGAGTGTCTTCAAAATTGTATTTTTGTAAGCCTATTTTCTAATGTAATTTGGAATTTTGAGATGATGAAGAACAATTATGCAATTAAAGGGACTTTGAATATGCAATGATGCATATCAATTGCATATGTATTTGAGTTCTTTTATTTTCTATTGTATTATCTCATTTACAGTTCAAGTTATTTATCAATTTATGGGTTTATGGACAAGTAAGACAATCACACAATATTTTGCATATAGTCAAGCGGTCTTCATTTATATTCTTGAATCTAGTCAGATGTTTATTATCTGCATATGAAATAATTTGCATCTAAGAATTATTTGGGATGAAATAGTATCAGAGTTTTCTTGATATTCTGGTTCAAGTTGGTATCAAAATTCGTTTGGTATTTTCGGATCATGTGGTATCAGAGCAGGTTGTTTGATCCACTTATTTGAGAGATGTGATATCAGAGTTGGTTTTGACATTTATTTGCAAGTGGATTCTTACGGTGGTCCAGTTCTAAGCGAGGTGAAGGCAAGCTTGCAAGTTATAACCCTAAAATTGGTTCAAGGAGCTTCACTCGAAGAGGAGAAATGGAGCATGAAGAATTTATGTGTGAGAATGATAAGGAGTTTCAAAGGATGTTTATTGAGATGAAAAATATGGTTAAAAAATTGTGGGAAGACCTAGAAAGAAGGATAGAAACTTCTCATAAAAATGAAGGTGGTCTAGTTGAAACAATGGTAAAAAGTGAAGCAGCCGGAGGAGGAGAAGGTCAAGAACCTCCAGTATCTCCTTTGTCCCCATAATCATCCTCATCATCCTCTTCTTCCGATGAAATAAAATACTCTTCTCATAAGAGGAAGAAGTCTTCTCGTTCTCATGCTCTGCCTTTGTTAAAGCTATATGTAAAGTTTAATTTGCCTACTTATGATGAATAGTTGAATGCAGATAAGTTGGATAATTGGGTCAAGAAGATTGAGGTGTATTGAAAGGTACATAAAATCATAGAGGACACTTCAAGGATACAGTTGGCTACTCTTCACCCAAGCGACACAACTTTGATATGGTGGGAGAGTTGGACATAGTTTGATGTTATTCAACATGGTAAAATCATTTCTTCATGGAATGAGTTTACTGTTTCATTAAGAAATCAACTTTATACATTAGATTACATGCAAACATCAATGGTTTCTTGGAAACATCCGAGACAAGGAAAAGGGAAATTTTTTCTAGCTTACACACAGGAATTCAAGAGGAAGGAATTATCTTTGGGAATTCCACTACACACTCCTGAGACTCTTCTAAAGTATATTGGTGGTATGCACTCATATCTTCTCCATACTATATTGATGTTCAATCCTACTAATATTGACGAAGTATCAGTTCAAGCTACACATCTTGAAGCCATCAAAGGAGAGCATGTTGAGGATGTTTCAAAGGAGCATTCGAAGGGAAAATGGAAGAGTAAGAAGACAACTACAATGAATAAGATGAAGATAAAAATCATACATGTTCTCATTGCGAGAATAAAGGACATGATGAGAAGCAGTTTTGGAAGTGTCATCCAGAATTGAAACCAAAGTGGGCTCAGCCTAGAAAGGCTAATAAGAAGACCATGACCATAGTTCATGATCTCGGATTAGATTCTGAGGATGAAACGAAGGTTACATCTATGGGAATCAAAGGTAAATATTCTTTTGCAAGTTTCAATTTGCATACTTATTCTACAAAGTATAAAGTAATTCCTGATGGAAGGAAAAGAAAATAACTATTTCATTTACGAGTTATCTAAAAGCACACTAAGATTTATACACTTGTTGATAGTGGATCACAAGTAAATCTTGTTTCAGAGCAAGTTGTTCAAAATTTGGGATTGGAAACTAGGCCTCATCCGAGAACGTATCCTTTGGGTTGGATTTGTGATAATGCTTAGGTACAGGTAACTAAGCAGTTCAAGTTACGGTTCATAATCACATCTAGTTTCGTTGATGAGGTAGAGTTAGACATGGTTCCAGTTGAAATTTGTGGGATGGTTTTGAGAATTCCATACTTGTATGACATGAAGGTCATTTTATACATGGAACAAAATAAGTATAATCTTTTCAAGAATGGTATTGAGTTCATTGTGAGAGCTCATTGGATGAAGATGAATTTGACAGTTATCACTATAGGGCACATGCCACGTAATGCTAGTATCCAGGATCCAGATATACAACCTATGATTGAAAGGATAATAGGTCCTTTGGTTGATGTTGTTCCCATTAAAAAGGGAATATATGTTGATGGTCCATTTTATTTCGCATCTGTATATTCAGTTTTGTTGACCAATTTATTACTAATAAATGGATTATTGTTGGTTATTGCAATAAAGAATGGCGGAGTTTGTGAATTTAAGGGAATAATTATCTTGGTCAACAATATTGTTTCAATATTCATTATGGTTTTGATGAGCCAAGTGCTCGTTATCCAAGTAGGAAAGTTGGATGATACTAGACAAGTGAGGTGGAAGAATTCCTACTTGATTTCCGAATGATCCATACTTTTGGAGGCATCTTCAGAAATAAGAGGCGCATGAAGGTGCATGCTATAATAATATTTAAAATACTATTTCATGTTCGTATGGATGTATACCTTGAACAAAAGTAATCAAGGTAGATATAGATGATAGTAATACAAGAAAAATTGTTTTCCAAGGTAGGAGCAACAATGAACAAAGTATTCATTCAGGGACTTCTATAGATACATCAAGCATACAAGAACAAAGAGTCCAAAATGGCAAGGCATATATTAGCATTCGACTTGGTTTCATATTAGCCTATATGGAATATCTTTGGACTATATATGGACTATCTATGGACTATCTTTGGATGTTGAAATACAAGATACAGGTATTGGAGGGATTCAATGAACATGACTTTGGTAGTTTGGGAATTTATGAGCCAGAACCAAAGCTATATATCATATTATTTATAGTGCCAAAGGCCAGAGTAAGAGCTATATTCCAGAGAAGTAGATAAAATTACATTGATCTAGTACCTGAGATCGAAGACCCAAGATGAAGATTTACTTCTGAAAGATTCAACAAGATGGAAGAGTGAAGAAGCTATCATCACTAAGTTGTTGAGTATTTATACTTTTGGAGGTTTGAAATTTATTCAGTGGGGAGGTGTGATCCAAGAGGATCTAAGGAACGCTTACAGAGGTCGAGGAGGATCTAGAATGCTCACAAAGGCCCCAGGGGATCCATAAAAGCTCAGAATTATTCTGTCTCAAAAGTTCATGAAAAGGACATCATTGTGTACATATCGTCATCATCTTTCCAATGATGTAAACAAAAAGTCAAATAGATCTCATATGCAAAAGTTATGAGCAGTGAAAGTTTGGTCAAACTAGGCAAAATAGGGGTGCCATGTGGTACCATCAAAGGGTGACACATGGCATGTCGACGTTAATAGTGACACACGGTACAACAAGTGACATGGTAGACTAGCTGGCATATCGAGTCAACAGTTGGCAAGTCCGTACTCCAAGTGGTCCAATATTGTAATGACACGTGGCATTGGATAACTAATGAGAGGTTGTCAACAAGGTTCGACCCCATGACCTCCATATCCACCAAAGCCTTAATATACCTGCCATAACCAACGCGCCACAACAAAGGTCTTAACAAGCACATGGAGAAAATTTATTTAAATTTAAGTTATAGTGTAGTTTGGACGAGAAGAGGGCCGAGGGCCTAGCCCTCAACCCATATTCCATGATCATATGTTATATTATATATCCCACACCTATATCCACGTGGGAGGTTTCAATAATAACGTGTATATCATATAGTTATAACATTATAACTATATTATAACACAATAACACTAACATGTGGGAATATGTAGTGGTCGATGGGGCTTGAATCCATGACTTGCCACATATAACCCAAACAACTTAACCAACTCCACTATAATTGCGTTTTGGTTACAAAACCAATCAAAATATATTTAATGCATGCCATGTAATCTAGAATTTGTTTAGAAGGGGTTCCCTATTTGATTATGCACATCCCAAGGCCATTACACACACATTGCAAGGTTGTATACACACACTTTTTTATGAATATTTTTTTCTCATAAAGCATGCAAAGGGTACGAAGGGTATGAGACTACACCGTAAAGTGTATTGGGGGTCACCTTGACAAAATATTGAGTATTTTATATTAATTTTGCACAATGTTTCTCCAAGAATTAAACAATGTACTTCGTTTCTATATTTGAACAACGGATTTTCAGAGTGTCTTCAAAATTGTTTTTTTGTAAGCCTATTTTGTAATGTAATTTGGAATTTTGGGATGATGAAGAACAATTATGCTATTAAAGGGAATTTGAAGATGCAGTGATGTATGTCAATTACATATGTATTTGAGTTGTTTTATTTTCTATTGTATTATCTCATTTACAGTTCAAGTTATTTATCAATTTATGGGTTTATGGAAAAGTAAGACATTCACATGATATATTGCATATAGTCAAGCGATCTTCGTTTATATTCCTAAATCTTGTGGGATGTTTAGTATCTGCATATGAACTAATTGGAATCTAAGGATTCTTTGGGATGAATTAGTATATGAGTTTTCTTGATATTTTGGTTCAAGTTGGTATCAGAACTTGTTTGGTATTTTCGGATCAACAAAAATCATCATATCTCTCTCAATTGTGAATTCGATGGAAATATAAAGTTCCCTAGTCCTTTATTCCCTGAGGTTATTAGGTACACATTATGTTTGTATTCTTATTCATACAATTTTTCACCCAATGATATCAAATAATAACCTCTTTTTATGACAATCATGGTGGGTCAGGGGAAATTAAGGATATCACACACTACTTCATTGTTGGGGTGGGAACGTCAAAGGATGATCATGTTTGTTAGTATCTATTGTAACTCATTGCATTAAAATTCAAGGAGTCACATATGTCCTCCAATTGTCTTCTTATAGATCAGTTCACTACTTACTCTAATTCACTTAGATTAACTCACTACTCAATGGTTGGATATTGGATGTTTGAACTAGTTTGTGTATAGTTTTTATATCTAGAATATACTTTGTATATATATCTATAGAATAGTTTGTTGATATATAAGCTATATGTAGATATATACAAATATCGTATCTATTTGTAGTTACAATATTGAAAATATTTATTCATTCAAATTCATTTTAATTTTAAATCTATGAAACATTCAAAAATATCTTATCATATGTTTTGTATTTCTCCACTATTATTATCCACTCATCTTCCAAAAGCTTAAGAAAACCCAAAAAACAATTCGACCATCCACCCATATGGTCGTACACTCTTTGATTTTTTAAACAAGTTTACAAATGCTTTTATCTCTACTTTTGAGGATTCTTCATTCAAATCCTCATTCATTTTTCCATCAATAATTAGAAACAATATTGGTAAATGGTCCAAATAAACTCAAGTTCCAACCCAAGATTTTAATTTTTCCACCTCTTCTACAAGAGTTTTTACCACCAAGAACCTATATATCCTTTTGAAGATACATGTTTTAAGTTTTCTAGAATTCCTCCAGGTAGGAATTACTTGTATTCTTTCAACATCAATAAGATTCAAACCCTCAAAATAGTGATTGAAAAAAATATTCCAAGGGATCAAGCCTTACTAATATGCCCCAAATTTCCCTAATATACAAATTCAAATTCAATTCTTCCCCTATAATGATGCTATTTCCTTCTCGAGAGGCTTGGTCTAATGATATATCCCAAAATGATTTTTTTTCCAATACAGACCATATAGGTTAATAATTTTGAACACCTTTCCTAGCTCTTTTGACCTACAATCTACCTGAATTTCTACATTCAAGAAAGAACTAGATATAGGTTCAATACTTGAATTCCATCCTGTAATGAGTCCCCCAGAAATATCATCTACATCTATGGCACAAAAATTCCACTCTTTCAAGAAAGAGGAAAGAACCTCTATTGGTTTACTCCCCACAAACAAAGTTTCTTAGAATAAAACTATATCTAGTTTGTAAATAGAATTTAGTATTTTGAGGGATAATTTAGTATGATCATTTTGACACCTTCTTCTAGGTCGTCTCTACTCTAAGGACCCATTTACTTGTTAATTATTTCCCCTCTCTTACTTCCTTTAATACTCCTTTTTTGGCAATTGATATAAAATACTTTCTTCTAATAGAGGAAGTTTGGATAGTATCTAAATCCATCCCTCATCCTAATTCTCCCCCTTCTTCCAGTGAAGGTTTCTTCTTAAGCCTTAAACTATGTCTAAGGCTTTAGGGAAACCCCTTTCCCCACATTCCTTTAGAGGGATGTCAACTGAGCAACCTTAAAAAACAAAGGTTCTTTGGGAAGACAAGGAATAAATAATATTACTACATGTGGTTTTCTTTAATAAGCCTTATGAAGAATAAGATTTTCGATTCCCTAACCCTCCAACATATTCCCCAATGCCAACTGATTAAATTTTGAAACTAAAAATAATTTCATTTATCAAAGCACCAAATCCTAAGTGGACATACCTTGAAAAGTTTCACCTTCCAAGTTAATGGGATGAACCTCCTTGGATCCACTTTGACATATGGAATCTGGATTCTTGGACACTTTTTTATGCTTCTTGAGGCCATCATTATTTCCAAAGGTGCCTCTTTAACAATAGAAATTGTTACTTCTACCTTGCACATCTAAAAATCCTTATGAACATCTAGATTCCCTATTCCTTGAGCTTCATTTTTAACTCACACTTTCCTGCCCGAAGAGCATCCCTCCTTTTGCACACAATCCTCCCAAAAGTTCCCTACCTCATGATAGGGTACACAATGAAAGGAATTCTCCAATAATGAATCTTTCACACATATTTTTTTAACCCCCTTCTATCTATAGATTCATAGGCTACTCATTTATTTGATGAACCTCTTCCAAGATTTTAATAATACTTTTATTCTGGAAATCGTGAAATTATCTTCCAGAGTTATGAATTTTCCCAATGAATTCCCTAAATTCTCCAATATCATTTTGCTTCATAGGTAAATTGGTATACCTAATAACATGTCCCAATTTTTCTGAATGAAAATTGGTTCAGATATTGGATTGAATCCCCGCTTCCATCACTTAAGGCATAGGCCTGAAGGACCCCACTTTGAAAATTCTTGATGTGAGAATAAGCTCAAAACAAATCCAACCTTTTATAAGTACATGGAAAATTTAAATGTACTCTAAAAATAACTATCCTCTTAGTGAGCTTCCTTTCTCATAAAGAGAACCCCTTGATAATTTCTTTCTCCACATAGTGTTTAAGTTCCTCCATTACAATGTTCCTATAAACACCATCTTCTCATGTTCCTTCTCATGTTCCTTATTCTAGATGCCTATCCTCAAGACCTCCTTAAAAATATACCCACAAACTTTTTGTCAACACTAGTATTACCTATTTGTGAATTTTTTTTTATAGTACTAACGTGTTTGTCGTGTGCAACTAAAATCCCTTCACTATATATGTCAAAAACTACCTCCAAAAACCGACCTTCATTGAATCTATGCATTACCCAAACTCCTACTTATATTATAGTATCTCTTTAGACCCTATCGCATCATCAAATATTTTGCAAAAATACCTAGCACTCCTACAAATTTCCGTCAACTCTTACATTACGTAAAAACATATGAATGGGATTGAAATCGGAAACTCGCGGTTCTCGTACTTGTGGGACATGGAGTCGATTCCCATCTGCTACCTCTATAACCTCCAGGTGCGTTCACACAACCCGCAAGCATGGGACACAGGTAAATCGGGGCGAGAATCGAACTTGAGATGTCCTTTTTACATATTTCCTTCCATTTACACGACACTTTTGCAATGACTCTAAAAAGAAAAAATATTTTAACTTATTCCATTAATTTTATAATCAAAACTGTTATGAAAAATTATTATACATAACAATATATTTTGTACAATAAGTAATACTAACATTTTAACAATTAAATATTTGTATAAATATTTCAATATTTCAATATTAAAAGAATAAATAAATCTAATTTTACAACTTCAGTAGTCACCTATTTAAAATGGGGTTATTAATATGCAATTCTAGTAGAGCAATAAATGTTGTATAGATTGAGATATATACCATCAAATCTAAACTACTTTAAGATTAAAAGGTATATATATTGTTAGCACCTAATTTGCAGTGAAATTTTTTTCTTGCCTTCTCCAAATTCTTATTGAGTCAGTCTGATATTTTTGCAGAATTGAGTCAGTTTGGTTTGGTCTGGTCTAATTTGTGGTTTAAAGTTTTGAAGACTTGTGGTAGCACTATCAGAACCAAACACTAAAGAGTTTTAAAGCTATAGGAAATTGGCGCTACCAAAAACTATTTCAGAACTTTCAGTAGCAACCTCCATACACAAAAATTCAAATGTGCTATTGGAATTTTTGTACGTGACTGTTTTAGAGGCCAATTTCTGGCACGATTTCTGACCAAATGAGGAGGAATTTCAAAAATCTAAAACATGGGGTTTTTCCAGAATGGGTCCAATAAGGTGCATCAAGGGCAGTTTCTTGAAATAGGGAACGGTTTGAGATCGTTGGGTGGATCTTTGAAACAATTGTTTTCTCAATTTCACAGGTTTCGATTTCCTAAAAGACTCCCAGTCAATGGAGCATCCACCTCATCAGTTCGACCTAGGAATTAAATCTATCTCTCTCCTTGATAATTTGAGCCATCTAATACAAGAAGCGTTGAGTCTTCTCCAAACATCCTTATCTTCAAAAATCAGTTCCATATTTGATCAAAGTAAATCCATTATTTCCAGGCAACAAATTAGCATTCAAATCCACATTTCTAGAAAGCACTTGAGCAAAGAATAATTATAAAGGCAACATTTGAAGATTGAAAAAGTGGACTTCGTTTTGCAAGGAAGAAAAGGGTTAGAATAGAATAGAAGTTGGTAGGACTAGTATCATTGTAATCCAAGGGCATTTGTTCTTTGTTAGATTTTTATTATAAGAGATTCCTCATAGCTTTATTATCCATTTGTAATTTTCTTTGTTCTTTATCTCATTTCATCCTTTTACTTGAATAAATTATAGTTATTGAGCATCCTTGATTGTCCATGATTTATAGATTCTCATGCAGTGAAGCTTCATCACATTTGCCTATGATTCATGTGTTTTGTTTAAGCATTCTCCATTCAATGTCGAGAAAGCATTTATGTTTATTGAATGTTCTATGTTATGAATATATGGGGTTGATCTAACATAGGTCACTTTATGATTCATATTTATTCTCTTTTTCTTTTATCTATTATAATTCCAACTATGTTATCTATATTCAACTTGATTGTCCTTAATCCATATGATATTAACAAATGACTCCATTACCGAATGATCTTGATCATTGATCCAAAGGTTAATTCTAGTTTGTGCTCAATATTGTTTTCTTACCTTCTTATCCCCAACCAACCAAACCTAGACAATAACTAAGGTGCCTAAACTTTGTTCTATTGTAGTGCAAACTTTAAGACCAACCTATACAACATTAATTAACTTATGCTCGATTAAGAGCACACATTGTTTTCCTTTAAAATAGCATGAAATAATTTTATGATGAAAAGAGAAACCATATGTATAATTAATGTTTTATACTATGATCGATAACACCATTATCGACAACATTAAATATATTGTAATTTTCAATATTCTCGACATGATTAAATTATATAAAATCAAAATGAAATTTGACATAATTAAATTATATAAAATTAATATGGAATATAATATCATTATCAATTATGTTTGAAATGATTAAATTATATAAAATTAAAATAAAAAATAAAAATAAAATTGGGATAACTAAAAGGTGAACTGTGACCCATGTGCCTCGCTTCCGACAAATCTTCGTACATTTCTGAAACAAGAATCCATTTGGTCGAGTCCCATTTCTTGAGTCGGTTTAGTTGTTGGGCTCATCAAAAGCATCGAACCCGCCTACTGACGGAAAGCAGATTTCACTGACACGATATAAAAGTAAGTAGACTGGTAAATGCCAGATGTTTAGTCGGTGGAATAAGAGAGAGTAGAGAAGATTGTCGACACAAATACCATTGATAGTGAAGAATCTGGAGCAGCCAGGTTGGACACTTTCGACGTTTATATCAAGCTGAGTAATAGTTGGAAATTACGTTATATATCTTATCAAGCACGCTCTATTTAATAGTTTAAATAAAGAGGAAATGACAGTTTACACTCCGAAAAAGGAGGTAATGTTATTTTATAGACAGTTTTCATAGCGTATGCAATCAGAGATTCCATGCCACTTCAAGAACGATCGTATATTGTTAAATTTCAGGTGTCAACATTTGATTTTTTTTTTTTTTTTTGCAGGTTATGTCAAAGTTTTAAAAGATGTTTTTAATATTTATGAGGAAATGGTTTTTAATATATGTAGATGGTATTTCTTAATATATATATTATTGTGTTGTTTTCTGGGTATAAAACAGTTGGTATAGAGTGTACTGTTAAAGTATTTGGTTGGAAACCCTAGACTAACCAGACTGCATTGACATACTTGAGGTTGGGGTTATCAGTGAAAACTGCATTGATATGCTTGGGGTTATCACTTAAATAACACAACCACATGTCACAGGACAATAACATTAAAAACAACCTATATAAAACTAGTAATTTCTTAAAATATTGTTTTCTGTTATATCCAAAATATGATACTTAAAATATGATACTTGTTTCAATATAGTAATTGGTTAGAAACCCTAGACTAACCTTGTATGCCAAGTGAAGACTGCATTGACATACTTGAAATTAGGGTTATCAATAAAAACTGCATTGATTGATATGCTTGGCGTTATCACTTAAATAACACAACCACATATCACACCACAATAAAGATTAAAAACAACCTATATGTCACACCACAATAAAGATTAAAAACAACCTATATAAAACTAGTAATTCCTTAAAATATTGTTTTCTGTTATATCCAAAAATATGATACTTAAAATATGATACTTGTTCCAATATAGAATAAAATAGTTGCTCTGAAACCTAAACAACGAAGTCACAATCTTATTTAAAACTATCTAATTTTATCTCGATCTTCTTTAAAACAACATAATGTCATCTTCCTTAAAACTATGCAGTATTCCACAATCTTCTCTATACTTTCTCTAAAACTATAGAATTTGATCTTCTCCAAAACTGTATATTTTTACTTAAGTGACTTGGTTGTTACGGTCTGATCATATGAACATAAATGGAACTCTTCTCTTTTGTCAAATCATGGTCTGGGCACAAATTGCAATCGTAGAACCGGTTTGTATCCTGGTGAATGAATGCAATGGAGATTGTATGATACACGATATATATCATATGTACACTATACTCATCGACACGGGAGCATACGTTATCCCGGGCCTGTTTCGCCTCTGTGTTGAGTATTCAACTTTATCAGTGAATACTGTAAATGGCAGATGTGTGTTCTCTGCCAATTTCTCAGGTTCCCTTAAATAGAGATATCGGTCCCCAGCTTCTGAACCCACGAATGCATCTCTCATGTTATAAAGCTGCAATTAGGAGAGACCTATTCATCGCTTCATACTCCATCGTGCAAGTCGACCGCAATATATTACTTTTTCAATACAACATCTCTGGTGTTCAGCTCTCTGCTTCTCTGATCGTAAATTCTCCTCATGAATTCTGATTTTTATGATGGGAGTTTATTTTGATTCCGCACTATTGTTCATACTCGCTATATATCATTTTCTTGTACTGTTTTATGCAGTGATTGACCTAATAGATTATAATAGAGAAATGGATGCCGAGAACGGTTCAAGTGAGCTAATGAATATTTCTGGCCAAGAAATAGAAAACCAAGAGGCTGGGAACGTGAAAGAAGGCTGCCAATTCTATAGAAAAGACAAGCACTGCCCCAAGGGATGCATGGATTTTGTTCCGCCTAATCTCCTTCAAAAGGTATGCCTTACTATTCCATCTCATTTTGCCCTATCATATATTCATCTTAAATCTCAGATTATTAAGCTTTGGATCCGGAATAAAAATCCTCTATTGGTACATTTTCCAATAATTGTTTTTTTAACTCAGAAATTATTAAGCTTTGAATCCTGAATAAAAAAAAAATCCCCCCTGGATACATTGAGTAAAAGCGGGGGATGTTCTATATTGTCCTTTTCACCAGAACACTGTTCTTATAAACAAATTATTTGTTAAACTGTGCTTTGGTAGTGGGGATTAAGGACCAGCAGTTCAGTACAAATCCAATACTCTGTAGAATTCATATGTATGAGGAAAGGTGTCTAATCTTTGAAAACTAATTTTCCTCCCTCATCAAGGTGTTTAACCATGGATACTTCATCTGCTTATCTGTTAAACCTGGACTCCTTTTGCAAACCAATTTAATTTAACTGGATCTTATTGAAACACTACATCTGATTATTTGTTAATCCGTTTGCAGATAACAGCAGAGACCATTTCAACCTTTATTCTGGTTTTTGTAACGTGCGGTTCCTCAATATTGGATCAC